>CABHPQ010151755.1:0-13354 GCA_902168405.1 Peromyscus aztecus
CAGTGATGGAGCAGAAGATATAAAAATAAAACAGAGATCTCTACCCCGAGAAGCTTCCTGGCTGGTGAGAGGACAGACATGAAAAGGTGACTGCAATCCACAGTGATGAATGTCATGATAGAGGCAAGCTCTGGATTCTGTGGGAACCTGCAGAAATAAGGAAAGGAACTGGAGATCTGGGTAAGTGAGCGAGTATAGATGGCCAGATGTTAACATGTATCAAGGCATGGAAATACAACCAAGGGGAAGCAGAAGAGGTAAACAATGGGTGAACTGCAAAGGTTGTTAACTGTCCCAACGCAAAGTTTGGAAGGGACCCTGAAGCAGCTGTGAGTCAGTGTAGTATACTGAGTGGCAATATTATGATATTCATTTAGAAAAACATCACTTTGGCAACAAAGAGTGATTGAAAGGGTAAACTAAGCAATAGAAAAAGTCCCTATGCATCTGCCATGGAGGAGCATGGCAGAACTGTACAACCCAAGTCCAGGGCCACACCAAATGCTGAGACCAAGAAGGAGAAAGGGTACCATAGAACAGAAACAAATTGAGTCACAGCCTCTGATCAAAGTAAAGTCACCCCTACCTCTCAACTGCATGTGACTCCCAGGAATACAGGTTATAACATTCATAGTTCTAAGGTCCTACCAGGCCAGGCATTGTGTGAGTTTTCGTTTCTCTAACTCCTGTTAACATGTTGACTGGACAGTTGCTGGTTAATATTTGTCCCATGCTCACAGAATAACTTTGGTCATGTGCTCTACTTGTATCACTAAGCTGAAGCTTGTTGAAATAACATACAACTACAGAGATGAAGGCTACAAATGATATGGGTCTAAAGTTTATGCTCTAAGCCAAGGCAGACAAGGTATGCAAAGGGAACAGACTGGAGTGGCATTTAAAAAAAAAAACTCGTTGGAGCCATAGATAGTGGAAATGAAAGAAGGCTGAGTTTCCTATACTAGTTGTTTTCATGAGATCACCTCTAAATGGAGACCATGGTAGCAACTTTCTAACTGATCAATTGCTAGAAGCAAAAAGATAAAGTACTTTCTCTGGAAGACTTTAGATGGGTAACACTGATCCTCTTTCATCTGAGACAATTTAATTGATGCTCATTTTCCTGTAGTAGTAGTAGTAGTAGTAATAATAATAATAATAATAATAATAATAATAATAATAATAATAATAATGGATGGTCACAGATGCCATCACACAGCTTTTTTCAACCTTTATATCTTTGGCTTTATACTCTGTTTTAAAGCACTCACATCATGCCTTGACAATATTTGACCCTATAAAATGAGTACTCACATCACCAAATTCCTATGATATGCATGACGGATTTATAATACACTCATTGTTATGTTTTGCATTTTGATGCTGAGTTCAGAAATTTAGTACATCAAGGTAGTAAGTCTATTAAATAGTGTTACAGACCAACTATATTCTCCCAATATTATCTGTGCACAAAGTGAACATTATAATTGCTACTAAAACTATTTCAGGGGGCATCCTGGATAGGATTCTTGTGAGGCATTTTGATTAATCCAAGGCAGACTATGATGGAAAATTCTGTACTGGGCTTCAGAGGTCATATGAAGAAATGCATATGTCTCAACCCTGGAAAAGAATCATCTACATTCCAACAGCAAACTGTTTTGGAAATGTCATCCCTCAGAGGAGTTCATGCCAAACCCAATTAAAGTCATGGTAATAAAGAGTGTAGAAAGACAATGTAACTAGCTAGAAAGAACCATGAAGTGTTAGAACTAATCTAGTCTAACTCCCCTGTTTATAGCTGAGGAAACTGGTATCCAAGAGCTAAAGCTACAGATGTTTTTCAGCATTAATGGAACTGTCCCTCAATCTCCTGACCACAGGTTCATCCACCTCCCCATTAGCGTTATCACTTCATGGAACTGTGAAGTTGTATACATAAATGCTTTTTGGCTGAGATTCAGATATGTTTCCATTGGAATTAGACACCCTCCTGTCCAGGGGTCATCTGTGTGCACCATGCTATTAAGGGTAACTGCAGTGGAATGTTTGTAGACACTTAGATAAGAATCTAGCTGCATCCCCTTAGTGGTATGGGGCCCCTAGACCCCCAGGGAAAGGACTTGAACTGAATCCATAATTGAAGTCTAGACAAATACAGACATTTCTGACAGATTGGGGAAGTCTCAAGGGAAGCCATGCTCTAAAAAGCTGCAACCAAGCCACCAAAGGAAAAGTTTCTCTAAGTGGGATGGAGTCAGAAAGGACAGAATTAGAACTGAGAACTGATTGTAGGAAAGGGAGCAGTTATTCTGGGTATAATATGAGGCTATCTTTAAAACACCATCCATCTACCCCAACCAACCTCCAGGGATGTCTATATATTCAGGGCAGAAGGGAGTTGCTTAAAAACAAATACATGAAAGAAATGAATCTCTCAAATATACCTGCATTCCTGAGGAGAAAATGATCCCCAACAAGGGCCAGATGGTAACCAGGGAAGACTTTACTACCAGAGAGCCAAGTTGTTAGGTTAAGACCTCTCTGTCTGTATAAGACATGAGAAGGGGGGCATGACAGCCCACGAGCAAAACCCTCAGAGAGCAAGGATGGGCAGAGATAGAGAATGTCTTTGGACAGTAGGAAAAACAATGCTATCAAAGGGAGTGGAGGGTGGAAACAGATCTGTTGTAGAATATTATTTTAAGATGTTATACTTGTTTATGCTGTGGAACATTTGTTAAATGATGCAAGGATGTATTGTATTCATGCATGTTGCATTTGCTTAATTCTCTGAAGCTGTGTTACTTTGCCTATCTAAAACACCTGGTTGGTCTAATAAAGAGCTGAACAGTCAATAGTGAGGCAAGAGAAAGGATAGTCAGGGCTTGCAGGCAGAGAGAATAAATAGGAGGAGAAATCTTGGAAGAAAGATGAAGGAGCAAGAGAAGGAGAAGGACTCCAGGGGCCAGCCACCCAGCTACACAACAAGCCACAGAGTAAGAAGTAAGGAAAGGTATATAGAATTGAGAAAGATAAAAGCCCAGAGGCAAAAGGTAGATGGGATAATTAGTTAAGAAAAGCTGGCTAGAAACAAGCCAAGCTAAGGCCAGGCATTCATAAAAAAGAATAAACCTCTGTGTGATTTATTTGGGAACTGGCTGGCAGGTCCCCAAAAGACCAAAGAGCCAAAGAGTAAAAACAACCAACTACCCAGATCACTCACTCTGCCAAGGCCTTTGTGACTAGTGTTATAGCCATAAGCAATGAGAAGATACATCTACAATAGAGTGCAGCAGTGCCCTGGGATTTCAACAGCAAAGCAAAGCTGGGAATGCACAGTATACTTTAACTTAAGGCCCAAGGATGGTAGCTGGAATAGGTAGGCTAACTCACCGTAGGCTCCTTCCTCCCTGTTGTATTATATTCACTACACAGTTTGTTTCATACTAGAAAAAAAAGTGTGTGTGTGTGTGTGTGTGTGTGTGTGCGTGTGCAAGGTGTGTAAAAACAAGACTTCTTAGATAACTTAGACACGGGGAGCCCACTACAGATCATGCTTATACAAATCTACACAAATGTAAACAACACAGACCAGAGAGATCAGTCTATGACAAGTCCTATCAAAGTCCTTATCTTATAAAAAATATGGAACTGCAATGTTTTTCCAGAGCTGTCCCAAATTAATACAAGAGGATAACTTTTGCACCCCCTATGTCAACCATGTGGACTCTTTCCAGAAAGAAATGTCAATGTGGTTGAGATGATATTTAGGAGAGAGGAATCTTTGGCAAAAGATTTCACTATCAGAGGCCAACTCCTAACAACCAGAATAGTGAGGACTTTAGTTCTCAAGGAAGGATGGAGTCTAAGTACCAAAATGTGTACCATGATCTGCTAAATAAATAAATAAAATTGTCATTCCCTGAATGACAGGGAAGCTACACCCATAATATCTCAACAATATAGCTGCCAAAAAAAAAGACTTAAATAAGGACATCATCAAAAGACATGGGTAGGGGGAAATTTCTTAGGACCCTATCTGTAGACAAAGATTTGCAGGCAACTAAGGACTATTAAGAAAGGAAGAATAAGTCTTCCCCAAGGATGAACCTCCTAATTGGATATATAATACCACATGTTAGCCCTTAAATCATACACATACAAACACAATAAATAGACTCAGCACGGCACGTGTGTGTGTGTGTGTGTGTGTATGTGTGTGTGTATGTGTGTGTGTATGCTTGTGTGTTCAAAGAAAAAGAAGTTGTCTTAGGGGTTCCATTGCTATGATGAAACACCTTCAGAAGGAAAGGGTTTATTTTACCTTATGTTTTATAAGTCCATCACTAAGGGAAGCCAGGATAGGTATTTAGGGTAGGACCTGGAGGCAGGAACTACAGCAGAAGCCATGGAGGAACATCACTTACTGTCTTGCTCTTTATGTCTTGTTCAGCCTGCTTTCTTAAAGCTTCCAGGACTACCAACCCATGAGTGGCTCTGACCACAGTGATCTGAGCCCTCTCACAATCATCAATCAAAATAATGGTACACAGGGGTTGCCTACCAGCCAATTTGGTGGGGGCATTTTCTCAATTGAAATTCCTTCTTCCCAAATGACTCTGGCTTGTGTCAACTTGACATAAAACTAGCCAACACAGAAGCTAGAATTTGAATTTGAATTTAAGGGGGAATAAGAACAGAATTAGTGTAGATGGATTTTTCCTTGGGCCACCAGCTCACAAAAACAACACAGAAACTTATTGCAAATTATGACACCTTGGCCGATAGCTTAGGCTTGTTTCTAGCTAGCTTTTATAACTTAAACTGACCCATTTCTATTAACTTATGTGCTGCTCCAAGGCTCATATACCTCATCTATGTACTGTCTATCCTGCTTTCCTGCTTTGTCAGTGTCTCCTCAAGTCTCTACCCTCCTTCTTCCCAGTGTCTTCTGTGCCTGGAAATCCTGCTTAGCTATTGGCCATTCAGCTTTTTATTAAATCATTCAGACTGACACATCTTCACAGTGTACAAAAAGGTTATTCCACAACATAGAATTTGAATTTGAGAGGGAACAAGGCAGAAAAGAACATGGAAGTAGTTAGAGTGAGGAAATGGGGGAGGTGATGTAATTATATTTTAGTTAAAATCATTAAGAAAAAGTATATCATTAGAAAATTATTGCTGGGCAGCGGTGGCGCACGCCTTTAATCCCAGCACTCAGGAGGCAGAGCCAGGAGGATCTCTGTGAATTCAAGGCCAGCCTGGTCTACAGAGCAAGATCCAGGACAGGCACCAAAACTATACAGTGAAACCCTGTCTCGAAAACCCAACAAACAAAAGGAAAAAAAAGAAAAAGAAAATTATTTATGAATCTTCATTTTCAAAATAAATGTCTTCAGTATTTTTTTCACAACAGACCCTGTCATTTTCCAAGGACTACTATAGCTGTCGATGTTACCATTAAAATGTGACATCTAAAGGCCAACTCATCTTCCACCTGTGATCATAGGGAACCTTTGGTCAGAATTCAATACTTCATTAGGCAGGGTAAGATTCTATGTTGTTTTTCATTCAGAACACTATTGGCCTACCCTTGCACGTAGATCCATTTAAAACTTCTAATTATTGCCTCTTGAATTAACATAGTCAACATTTTAAAAGATTATTTATTTTATTTTACACATATGAGTGTTTTGCTTGAATGTATGTATGTGCACTGCATGCATGTTTGGTACCTGTAGAGGCAAAATGGGAGCCTTTTGGAACTGGAGTTACAGAACTGGAACTCCTTGGAACTGGAACTAAGATTATGAGCAGCTGTGTGGGTACTAGGAACTGAGCCCAGGTCCTCTACAAGAATACTAAGTACTCTTAAAACCTGAGTCATATCTTCACATGCAAGACAGTTAACCTTCAGAACTTAATTGTACAGCCAGTTCCTGCACACCTTGCACCACGGTCTATCCTGATGTACAGGATATAGCTCCCATACTTCATCAAAGAAACTTCTCTTTGCAACAGAGACCATGACAGAAAACCATAACTAATCAAAATGCAAAAAACAAGTGATCATGTGGTGGCCAGCCCCAACTAATGAATCTGCAACACAACTCCTGCATCAAAGGCTCAGAGATTGCTGGAGGCCATGGGAGTACAGAGCAGGTAACAATGAGTATTCAACAGGTTGACCTACAGGATGAACAATTCTCTGATGGGGAGTCCCACTTGGCAAAGCTGTGGGGGTCACTGACTGTAAATGACTGGTTGTTTCTGTTTGTAATTTTTCTCATGTGCCACTACATTTCTTCCCTAAAAACAACTATGGGTATTCTCCCCACTGCTTGTGTGCTTATCTCATGAAAGTATTCCATCTATTGGGCACATATATAGCTGTGGATGGTCAGGAAGATAATTTCTGCTTAAGCCATATCATTCTGATGAATAAAAATAATACTAGGATATTTTTCAGAAACTCAGATTAACATAGGAAAATTCTGAGCTATGACGACAGACTTTTACACATTTTGCTAAGATCTCAGAGCAAATCCAAATAGACCAAGTTGCGCCTGGAGACGATTTGCTCTAGGACAAATTCCCAGGTGTCTGTTGAACCAATGTCAGGCTGACAACATTAAGACATACCTTTCCTGCAGCAACTGACTTTCTGCACGTACTCCCAATGATACAAGGATCAAGGCTCTCCCAAACTAATTGTTTATTGTTGAAGTCCTGAATTTCAATGTCATTCTCTGTCTGGGAACCCCAACCACTCAGGCTACATGCATGGCCAAGCATTACTCACTGGCTGGTCAGTGTGACATCGCTAGCCTGAGAAAAACTGTGTGACTTATCATATGTTAAGAGAATGGGTCGGTTCGAGGCCAGCCTGGGCTACCAAGTGAGTTCCAGGAAAGGGGCAAAGCTACACAGAGAAACCGTCTCGAAAAACCAAAAAAAAAAAAAAGAGAGAGAATGGGTCGGACCCTGAAAATGTAACATATAATTGTCCAGAGTTTGGCTATTGAAGCGTGTGTGTGCTGAGAGGGAGATGTAACTGAACGTGCAGAGAGAGAAGTGTGAGAGACATGTGAAGAGATGTAGCTGAGTGGGTAGAGAGATATAGAAGATGTAGTTGTATAGAAGAGAGATGTGCGTGTAGGAGAGATGCATATGAAAGCAGGGATGTGACCGTATGGTGAAAGGGCTGTGTAAATGAGATGTATAACTGTGGCTGTGTGGACATTTGTAACTGTGTGGAGACAAGGAAGATGAAGCTGTATAGAAAAGAGATGTAACTGTGTAAAAGAGGTATATGACTTTGCGGGAAATGTGTGGAGAATGTCACAGTGTGGAAAGTAACCATGTGGAGACAGATTTTTCAGAAAGAGATTTTTCAAGATGAAGTAAAAAAGAAAGTTACCATCTGAAAGTGTATGATTCCCTATTTTCCCCTCAGATAGGAAAGTCTAGCCCTCACCGCATTCATGGATTTTTTTATTTTGCGTACACTGGAAAGACCATCACAGAACAGGGAATGGAAAGACTCTAAGAGCTAAAGGAACAGGAAGTCTGCCATGAGATCATATCTCCTAGAAATTTCGGGGAAGCTAAACTCATGAAGTCTCAAAAATGCAACTGCTGAGACAAGACCTGAGTGAGGATGACATCAACAGGCATGCTAACACGGAAGGGGGAAATCTCACTGGGCCCTAACCCTAGACAAAGAACTGTAGGCAACTAAGGAATGCTGAAACGGTCTTCTTGAGGGAAAAGAAGACCCCCACTGGTTTTCTAATACCAAGTCATACTTCATGTCAGTTCTGAAATCATACACGTACAGACTAAACAGATTATATTTATATACTTTGTGGTGGTGTGTGTGTGTGTGTGTGTGTGTGTGTGTGTGTGTGTGTGTAACAACAATTAAAGAAAAAGAGGTCATAAGTTTGTCAGGGAGCAAGAATACCCCCTGGGAGGGGTTGGAAGAAGGAAAGGAAAATGATCGTATAATTATATTTTAATTAAAAATATTTTAATTAGCTGGGGGAGGTGATGGTGCATGCCTTTAATCCCTTTAATCAAGAGGCAGAGGCAGAGGCAGACAAATCTCGGAGTGTGAGACCAGCCTGATCTACAGAGTCTGTTCCGGAACAGCCAGGGCTACATAGAGAAATCCTGCCTGAAAAAATAAATAAATAAATAAAAATAAAACAAACAACAACAACTAAAAAAAACCAAATTAATAAAAAAATTAGCCTTAAAAACTTAATTGCATATTTTCTCCTATTTCTATTACATTTTATTTTATTCATTTTATCTCACTCTTCCAATTTGTCAAAAGTCTTCAAATTTCTGTTTTATCTTCTAGTGTATTAGATACTCTCTCTTTGCTCATTCTGAAAATTTTATAAGTATTTTTCTGTGTCTTCTTTCCAAGGCAATAATCAAAATGTTGAAGTCACAGAGACAGGACCAGAGCCAGAAACCAGTGCTACATCTTTGCAGATCCCTCTTCAAATTGTCAAAAAACCTCTTAAACATTTTTTTAGTGTGCCTATTGTAGCAACAATTAAGTTTTTAGCTGTGTTTCTTCATTCAGCCTGGACCGCTCGTCAACAAAAATATTGTGAGAATTTGATGTGTAAGAAAGAAGTCGGACTAGGACTCTGAATATTCCCAATTCTACTATCAGCCATGCTGCATGATATTGGATAATATAATTAATCTTTCTTGTCTTCCTCTGTTTGCTAATAGATACAGGATTTCAACTATATGGTCCTTAAGATCTCTACCAGCTCTAAAACTACACAATGTCTTGAAATCTTTTTGAAATATAATACTTCTAATATTAGTACAGTACCAGAGACCAAATAGGTCGGATTGGACCTGATTTTTTAACCAGTGAACTTGTGCTGGCTCTTAGAAAAAATAGTAGCATGTGTCTTAGTTAGGGTTTCTATTGCTGTGAAGAGACACCATGACCATGGCAAATCTTATAAAGAAAAACATTTAATTGGGGCTTGCTTACAGTTTCAGAGGTTTAGTCCATAATCCTCATGGTAGGAAACATTTCGGTGTGCAGGCAGACATGGTGCTGGGGAAGGAGCTGAGAGTTCTACATCTTGATCAGCAGGCAGCAGGAGGTGAACTGGCTATAGCTTCACCTCAAAGCTCACCCCCTAGTGCATAGCTCCTACAACAAGGACACTAATAGTACCACTCCCTATGGGTCTATGGGGGGGGCATTTTCTTTCAAACCACCACAGCATGCTTTTTGAAACCCCTAAAGCTACTTGTTTAATAATTCATTCTAAATGTTATAGCTATAACTAGCTCCTCTGGTGGGCAAAAGGAAATCTGGTTTTGATCTGAGATGTGGCTGAGCTACCACAGGTTAAGGTACTACTTACCCTCCATGCTTTAACATGGGCATGGACAGACCTGTCCTAGTCAGCCATGAGAATCATCATTGAAGTTTCTCTTCTGTAATTTATGAAATCCCTATTTCCATTACAGAATAAGATATGGCCCTTCTTTGAGTTTTGGTAAAGCTCTATGCTATCTATGGTTTGAAAATGTTCCCTGAAGTTCATGTGTTGCAAATTTGATCCACAATGTACTGGTGTTGGCAAGTGGGGTCTGATGACAGATGATTAGGTTATGAGGGAAGTGAACAGATTTTTTTTTTAATTTAAGGTTTTTTCTTTCTTTCTTTCTTTCTTCCTTTTCTTTTTGGTATTTCAAGACAAGTTTTCTCTATGTAGTTTTGGTGCCTGTCCTGGATCTCGCTCTTTAGATTTTTTTCTTCATTTTTATGTACATGTGTTTGTGTGAATTTATGTCAGGTATGTATGAGTGCCTGTAGAAGCTAAAACAAGGTATTGGATTCCCTGGAACTGGAGTTACTGATTGTGAACTTCCTGACATGAGTTCTGGAAACTGAGCTCATGTCCTTTGGAAGAGCAAGAAGTGCTCTCAACAGCTGAGTCATCTTTCAAGTCCCATAGGTAGATTCTTATCATCACAGAAGATTTGCTATGAAAAGGTGGAGTCTCTCTGTCTCCTCCCTCTCATCATATGATAGATTCTGCCATGTTATGGCACATCAAGAAGGCCCTCACCAGATGCTGGCCTACTGAATTTTGACTTCCCAACCCCCAGGACAATGAGCCAATCAATTTCTGCTCATTGTAAATTACTCAATTCCCGATATCAGGTTACAGAGTATAAATGGACTAAGACATTTTGCTTTGTCATTTAAAAAAAAAGAAATATTTAGTAGCAGCAGTAACATGTACATACTTCCAAATTCTGTCACTGTTCATGTTTTATTTCCTCTTGGTCTAAAGATAAGTAGTTTCAAAGCAAGTGAGTACTCCCTTGCTTTTATTTACTCTTATATTTAG
Organism: Peromyscus aztecus; assembly: GCA_902168405.1. NCBI lineage: Eukaryota > Metazoa > Chordata > Mammalia > Rodentia > Cricetidae > Peromyscus > Peromyscus aztecus. The sequence continues at coordinate 10,413 of CABHPQ010151755.1, forward strand.
TTCTTCATTTCATTAATAACTTTATAACAGAGTAATAAAGATGCTAAACAGATCTTTATAATCAACACTTATTGTTAATAATAACAAATATTGTTAATATTGTCTCATCTACTCTTAAACAACTCAACAATCTTCTAGTTTTTTTTTTCTTTTTTGTTCCCCTCCCCACTATGTTTCTTTCTGTCCTCATTTTACCTTTTTTGTTTTACTCCTTGGTGATATGATGGTTTTTATTATCATCATCATCATCATCATTATTATTATTTAACATAATTTCCTTATTGACTCTTTGGGAATTTCACATCATGGACTCCAATTCTGTTCACCTCCCAGTCCCCCATATTCTCATGTCACTTCTGCAGTGCCCTCCAAAGAAAATTAAAAAAAAAATCAAACCAAAACAAAACAAAACAAAACAAGCAAACAAACAACCCCCCCCAAATCTCTTCACTTCCCCATTTTTCCCGCCTCTCCAACCCCACTCATTCTTTATAGTTGCATTTAGAGCCGCGATGCGTCACATAGTACACCCTTTTGTCTAAGCAACTGTACTTTGTAATGTTCACTGCAATGAGTCATTGGTCTGGTTCAAGGTCTTTCGCCTCTGGTACACCATCCTCCCTGGATCCTCACCGAAATTCCTCTCAGGTTATCTCTCCAGGTCACTGAGTCAAGGAGATTTCTTCGGATATCATTCCACAAGACGAGTCTCTTCACACTCTCCAGCGGGTCTTAGATGGGACAGATGTTAGGGTAGGCCAACCCGAGGCCCAGCTGTGGACCTGGGTGACAGCTGAGCAGGTCATTCCAGGCCACTGGGCCGCCCCCTTCAGGCGATGGGCGGAGCCAGCTCCCCTAAACCCATGCCAGATATGATGTTTTTTTTGATGGGTTAAACAATCTGTATAAGGAGAGGGATGTAATCTTTGCAGAAGCCACGGGGTAAAGCATAGATGCTGCTAGACAGATGGTGAAGAAGAAGAAGAAAAGAAGAAGAAGAAGAAGAAGAAGAAGAAGAAGAAGAAGAAGAAGAAGAAGAAGAAGAAGAAGAAAACAGCTCTAAGCTAAAAAACTGGTACCAAGGGACTGTTTGAGAAGGACCTTTCCAAGTCTTCAGGAAACAGCCATAAGATTAAACACAGAGACTCTAAGCTTTAGAGGACAGACCACAAATAAAATGTGACTACCAGAAATTAAATTAATTTGGTGCTCACAGAATAATAAGCATTTAAAGCAATTAAAACAGCCAGTTTAATGTTTCATTATCTCTTTTCTTTGAGACTTTTATTCATGAGGACATAAAAATAGTAACATTATGTGGGTTTTTTTAAATAAAGATGGCCTAATGTAAATAAAAACCACTAGACTGTACAAACAAGTGTTATATCCTAAACTCTCTATTACTCATATCTAGATTGGAGGCTGGGTCTCATTTACTTCCAACATGCTCTATGAATGATTTGCAGAAACTGTACAAGAAACAGGCACTGCTTGTAGATTTGATTTCCTCCAGAGCAAGCCTACTTCCTTGTAAGTTATTCAGCAATGAAACTGTTCCCACGAAAAAAGGTAACTGTCATTGCATTTAAGTTTATGACTTGGATTAGACTACACCTAAAGCCGTTGTCCAAGACAAAGAAAGCACTGAAACCTTAAAAATTGTCTTTTTGCCCTTGCCTTATTTACTTCTTAAAGTTTCACAATTACGGCCATTTTGTCAAAATCCTGGGTATCGTTTCTCATTCTGGCACCAGCTGCCAGAAATTAGAGAGTTTGGGTACAATACCAAATTTTTAAACTTTTAAGTAACTCTAGATTATTTTTTATGAGCCATACAGAGAGTAAAGGGTCATAATACTTTATTCTAAAATCTCCAGATTTCAAATTATTTTCTTTAAACCAGAAGGGAACACTGTAAAGGGTAACTTGAGATATGCTTGATACAGGAGCTGTGTTTTATACTGATTTTTATTATTCCGATCCAAAGTAAGATAAACAATGTTATTAATTAATCTAAAAATGTGTTTTACAAGTAACCCATAAGATCAATAGTATAAATAATTGTATATGTTCATCATCTTTTTGGTTTTTTGTTTTGTTTTGCTTTGCTTTTGGCGTTTGGCTTTTTGAGATGTAACTCTGGCTCCACTGGAATGCACTATGTAGACCAAGCTGGTCTGGAATTCACTGATGTCCCCTTCCCCATACCCCCTTCCCCCTTGCCTCCTGCCTCACCCTGGCCCCAACCTCTGCTATAGTAGTGAACTTAAAGGCATGCAACACCATACCCAGCATCATTTTCAATAGTCACTAGGCATATTTCAAACTTGTACAGAAGGACCTGGATTTCAAAACCTGAGTGTCTAAAAGAACAGAAGCATTATTGGGCAATGAAAAAAATGTTTCCTTCTGTCAAACTACAGCTTTGGGGAGCTGAAATAGGTGGTACAATGGTCAATCTTCATCAACTCACTGGGATTCAGAAACACTATGGAAACAAATCTCTGGGCATGTCTGTGAGAGATACCCTGAAGTGAGAAGGCACAGCCTAAGAGTGAGTGGGTGGTACCATTCCCTGGGCTGGGATCCCAGACTGCGTAAAAAGAGAGAGAGCAAGCCTAAGCATCAGTGTGTACCTTTTCCTTTGCTTCCTGACTGTGTACACATTGTGACCAGCCTCCTCCTGCTGCCATTCCAGCTCTACTGTGGGGGACTGTATCCCCTGGAACTGCAAGCCAAATAAAACCTTCCTTTCCTAAGTTGCTTTTGTTGTGTATCTGATCCTAATAATGAGAAAAATAAGCAATACATGAGGTTTTTTGGAAACAAAGAAACGTACACTCATTAATTAAGAATAGAGGAAAACTTTTTTCTATGTGATTAAGAATAACTATTAGAAAGAAAGAAAGAAAGAAAGAAAGAAAGAAAGAAAGAAAGAAAGA
>CABHPQ010151756.1:0-44612 GCA_902168405.1 Peromyscus aztecus
AGTGTTTTATTAGCAACACATTTGCCATACAGAACATCCCACAGCACATAACATTATTGGGTGATGATAGGATGTGAATAAATGAAATGAATAATAGCAATGTAATCAGAACAAATGGAGAGAAATTCAGGGTGCTTTGTCATAACGAACCTACATTTACTGTGAAGTTATATAGTGTTATTTAAAAATGGGCTTACATAGTACAAATGTACTAGGGAAACCACTGAAAAAAATCAGAAGAAAAATGAAATAAAACCAGGAGGAAGGAAAACAAGTCTTAAAAGATGCTCAATTAAATCAAGAGAAAGAAGGGCAAGTGGAAAGGAGGAAGAAAAAACAAAAACAGAGGAGAAGAAAGAGGAAGATAATGATAGGGTAGGGAAGGAGGAAAAACATGAACAGGATTAGAAAGGGGAAGGAAGGGGGAGGAGGAAGAGGAGGGAGGAGGAGAAAGAGGAGGAGAAAGAATAGGAGGAGGAAGTAGAAGCCTAGTTTAGAGTTTTCTTTGTTCTTGGCTGATGTGTAGATTTCTTCAACAATATCATAACCCTTATTGTATAGAACCATCCATTTGAAATCCATTAATTCTTCAACACTATTAATTCATTAGTTAATCATGTTTGTTGAAAGGAGATATTTAAATACAGTCTTTGAAAACTTACTGGTATCCCATTAACTTTTTGAGAGTCCCTGGCCCTATGAAAATTATATTAAAGCCATGAATTGACTCCTGTGGGAGGCCGCCTCCCACTTTTCCCCAGGGTACTCTTGAGGAGAGAGGGATAAGAAATATTTAGATAGAAAGATAGTGTGGAGAAGACAGACAGAAACACAGGATAACTTTGGGAGGACCTAGATCAATATCCTCTAGCCCCTTCTGTCTCTTCAAAAGGGCTTTTTATAGGAATGCCAAGGGGCAAGGCAAAAGACCTCCCACTAGCACAGCCACGTGCAGACACTTTCAAATACCTGGTACCCACGCATGTGGTCAAGCCATCCCCTAATGCAGCCCTGCTGGGTAAGCAAGCTCAGATCTCACTAGGAAACCTCTGTTTGCCCCTACATACTTCCCAATGAATTACATAAATATACAGTCCTATAAAATGCTTTATTAGATTTCTACAGGCCTATTCATCTTCTGAAGACATACATGGATCCTTTAGGGACCCCCGAACTTCATGTTGAGACAGTTTGCACTAGACTTTGTGCTTTCAAAGCAAAAATATGCCTAGGATTTCTCTCATGAAAACAATAGTAGAGAAAGACACACAATCTGTCTATTTGAGAAGTTTCCACATGCTCCAGGCTATACTTTCTACTGTTCTACACTGATCAGTGCAATCTATGCATAGAGATATAGATAGATACTTGCTGCACAGTCATCAGCACAGTGATGTAGATGGGTACCTGCCACACAGTGGTCAATACAATGATGTAGATGGGTACCTACCACATAATGGTCAACACAATGATGTAGTGGGTACCTGATACACAGTGGTCAACACAATGAGGTAGATGGGTACCTGCCATGCAATGGTCAACACAATGATGTTGTGGGTACCTGATACACAGTAGTCAATGATGTAGATGGGTACCTGATACACAATGGTCAACACAACAATGTAGTGGGTACCTGATACACAGTGGTCAACAAATGATGTAGATGGGTACCTGCACACAGTGGTCAGCACAATGATGAGTCATTGCAAAGCTGGAAATGTCTGTTGCCAGATCCAAGAGACTTGCAGAGGCAGAAGTGTCATTATGTCAATATACACACAATGAAAGGAAGGGACCTTTGTAAATAACTTCAAGGCATGAGGAAAACTTCTATTTTATTGGTCATCATGCATTTGAAATAGTGTATCAATCAGCAACATGTTTTGATTGAGTTCCCAAATAAATTCATCTTCACATAAAATGTATACTCTAACACCTGCTCTTTTAGTATTCAGAATGTTATAAAAGTATGCTTTTTATAATATTTATAGATTAGATGAATAGGTATCAGCAGAAGTTCAAACTTTTTTTTTTCATTCATTTTAGTGAATTGTCCTGTATGTTTCCAAACTGCTTGGATTCCATTTAGGTGACTATAACATTAGGTCAAAATGGGAGTCAGGGGACAGCTCAGTGGCTGAAAACACTTGCTGCAAAGCCTGAAGGCCTGAATTCAATCCTGGGACCCTTGTAGTCAGGGGAGAGAACAGATGCACACATATTGTCCTCTGACCTCTACAGGAATGACATGGTGTGCACCCTGCCATCCTCAACACTTAAATTTTAAAAGGGGGGTGTCAAGTAGATGTGAGTAAATTAGTAAAATAGTCTCAATGGTATGAAAGGTGTTCTATTAGGAACCTATAGAGAAATTAAGAAATCCATGTTTGTTGCAGGGAAAAGACATGAACATGGAAGGGAGACCAGCTGGGGAGAGAGAAGGGGAGGGGGATGAGACGCTGATGGGGTAAATATGATCAAAATACATTGTATACTGGTATCAATCATCAAAATAACTAAAAAAAAATTAAATGGAGTTAAGTATATTTTTTCATATGAATTTCCCCTTCAAATGAAATCTGTTAAAATCTTCATTTTGAAGTGGTTAAGCTTTATTTTACCACAGGACTCTTTATCACAGGATTGATTTCATCTGGACTCTTTTATTGACTCTAGTATAAAAGTCAGTGGCAAGAGTTTTTCTTTCCTTCTTTTTTTTGTTTCAAAAGGCCTTTTTTAAATATAGAAAGATGTCAAAGATAAGAAAGATAAGAGTAATGAAACAGCTGAAGAATTCTTATTTTCAAATCTCTCCTACTGCTATTCTATACAAGTGCCAGATAGAGATGAGGGCCTGTCTTCTTCTATTTTCAAAGTGCCCAGTGGCATCCAGCATTTAATCAAAGTTGGTAGAACTGGTGGCACTGGAAACGGAGATGTCAGTGGACTTTGGGGACTTCGTATCCTGGGTGGTTTTCCCTCTTTGGCAGTTATCCACTTAGCAACATTTGCTCTATTTGTATGTTTTAACATCTTGTTCAAAATGACATTCCACTAGAATTAATAATTACACTTTAGGGGACAGATGAGATGGCTCAGCAGCTAAAGGAACTTACCGCCAGGCTTGAAAACCCGAGTTACTCCTCAGAACCCACAGGGTGGTAGGATAGAACCAACTCTTGCCAGTTGTCCTCTGACTTCAGCACATGTGCTCTGGCATGTGTGCACATGCACATACACACAGACACATACACACAGACACACACACACACACACACAGACACAGACTTTTATTGTAAAAAAAAGTAATAATTCCTAGACATTTTATGTCTTTTGAGAAGATGAATTATCACTCCATTTTTCTTTCTTCTTTATAGAATTTATATATCCTTCCTGATAAATACATATAACATACAGTGCATATATGTCTACATACACATGTATACATGTACACACACACACACACACACACACACACACACACACACAAATCTTAAAAACCACCTTGTTTCAATCAGTACTGTAGTCCAAGGCATAAATTAGTACCTATCACAGGAGGTACTAAATGTTTGTCACAGAGATGAATGGGTAAGGAATTTTAAAGCTATGAAAAGGTGTGGAGTGTGAACTTCACCATCTTCCAGGTGTATCCTGTGGAGAAGCGAACACTTTGCCCTCCAAGGATTTACCAAGATCACAGAAGAAAAAGAAGGAAAGGGTTCTTGCCCTCACTATGATAGATGTGATGAGAAACAGGAACTACAAAGCATTGCTATAGTAATTTATTTTTGGTGCAGCCACACAGAAGCTGGTTGACAGCCTATCAGTAGGCCTTAAGAAATGGCATAAACAAGCGGTTATTTTGGCATTTGTTAAGGGGACATATATAGATGCTGAGAACTAAGGATTGAAAATATTGTACAGTCACATGTAAGTGAAGAATGATGCAGAGTACTTTGATCTAATTGCTCAGAGATTAATTTTAAAGAAGGCTTTCAGACTGATTATATTTTCACTCTTGTAAAAAGCTTTGGTTTTGATTTGTGTCAAGAGCTTCAACATACAATAAAATCTTTCTTGTCATTCTCAAATATTATTTGATTTTTTAAATGATTCCTTTAAACACTGAATTACAGTGATATGAGATACGTTTCCTTAGTATTTTTACTAAATAAATCTCTTGTATTGGAAGAAGGAAATTGATTTTTTAATAAATTTACTGTTAACTATTGATGGAAAGCTACTATAAAATGATCTTCTATGTATTCAGCAGTTGGGGAGACAGGAGTACTCATCATATAGCCTCATGGAAATCAATGCTTGCAATTTTCATTTTAAAAATTAATGACATAATCCTTTCCTCCATCAAATATAATGCTGTTTACCTATTTTTACAAAGTATTTCATATTGAAATGACTAGATCCTGATGATATAGTTGTTTTATTCAAAATTGAGAATTTTTGAATGTTTAATAGAAAATAATTCATAAAGTCTATCTGTTAGTGTGGAAGTAAAAAAAAAAACATGATTTGGAGATTTTTTTGTTCTAGAAGCCAACTGGCTAATACATCTAGATTTCAGATCTTATAATAATAGTAGCAGAAATTATTTATTTCCTAAGTTTTTGTAAAATCATAAGCCCTGTCATCACCTGAGGCAGAACAGACATGATCTTACATATTTAAAATGTTTTTCCTATGTATTCTAGACACAAAGATGCTAGGGTTAGGGTTAGGGTTAGGGCTAGGGCTAGGATTAGGGTTTGGATCAAAGGAAATCTATTCTATATCATGTTGATCTGTTAGCCTGTAGTTGTTTTTTGTTTGTTTATTTGTTTGCTTTTTGCTCTTTTACTCTTTTGGGGTAAAATAAATAAATAAAGACACAGTTCCCAAATAAATACATGGAGGCTTACTCTTACTTATGAATGCCTGCCTTTAGCTCAGCTTATTTCTAGCTAGCTTTTCTTAAATTATCCTGTCTATCTTTTGCCTCTGGGATTTTTATCTTTCTCTATTTCTGTATACCATTCTTTAATTCTTACTCTGTGGCTTGCTGTGTAGCTGGGTGGCTGGCCCTTTGAGTCCTCCTCTCCTTCCTCTTTTCTCACTCCTTGACCCTTCTCTTCCCAGATTTCTCCTCCTATTTATTCTCTTTGTCTGCCAGCCCCACCTGTCTTTTCTCCTGCCTTGCTATTGGACATTCAGCTCTTTATTAGACCAATCAGGTGTTTTAGACAGGCAAAGTAACACAGCTTCACAGAGTTAAACAAATGCAACATAAAAGGATGCAAAACATCATTAAACAAATATTCCTCAGCATAAACAAATGCACCACATCCTTAACTAATATTCTACAACATTAGCCTACTTGTGAAATAAGTTTTGTGTCTAAAGATCATGTATTAAGTGATATTGTGTAACAAGTCACCCCAATTCACATGGCTATAGTTCTTCTATATAGATTCATCTTTTCCATTGCTTGGTGATATCCCAAGTATCTATTTCTTGTGTATAATTATGCTTGCTTTCTCACTATTTCAGATATTATAACAAAGATATGTAATATATAATAATCATCACTGCTATGATTTTAAAGCTCATGTTTCCTCTCCAAATCCCCAGTGTAACAGTGTGAAGAGGGAGAGGGGAAGTTAAGCCCAAAGGGCTTTGTCCTTATGGATAAGATAAGTGTACTGTAAGAGCTGGAGACCCTTTTCCCTTTTTGACTTTCTACCATGTGATGACCAGGCTCAAGGTACCATCTTGGAAGCAGAGTCTCATGTACCAGTCTTTTTCTTTTGGGCCACCAACCAGCTCCCAAACCACAACATCGAGACTTGTTATTAGTTATGAATGCTAGGCCTTAGCTTATGCTTGTTTCTGGCTTTTCTTTCTTTAACTTAAATGTACCTGTTTTTCTTCATCTATGTTTTGCCTCAGGACTTTTTACCTCTCTTTTTGTATGTCCTACTCTGTGTCTGTTGGCTGAAGATTGCCTGGCTGGCCCCAGGTGTCTCCCTCTCTTTCTTTCTCTTTCTCTTCATTCTCCATTTGCCTAGATTTCTCCTCCTTTTTATTCTCTCTGCCCACCAGTCCCTCCTATCCCTCCCCAGCCTAGCTATTAGCTATTTAGCTTTTTCTTAGACAAATCAGTTTCCTTAGGCAGGCAAGGTGAAACAAATGCAACATATCTTTACATAATTACACAAATGCACATTAACAAGTGTAACTCACCTTCACATAGTTAAAGTAATATTCTGCAGCATAAACACATGTAGCACATCTGTGCCTAGTTAAAGCAACATTCCATAACAATCTGGGTCTATCACCAGGCAACAGAACTGATGGTGCTTCAATATTGGACATCTCAGCATCCAACTCTGCAAGAAAATACATTCCTATTATTTATAAATGCCCAGTTGCGGTGTTGTGTTGTGTCAGCAAAAACAGCCCAAGATAAGGATAGTGTGTTTATTCCTTCCACGAAGATTTGCCATTTGACTATTCTAACTACAAATATGATATGTGATATTTTTTGTAATACAATGAACAAAATATGTTTAAAGGATCTATTCCTTCAGTCATATTTATTTATCTGTTATCTGTCTATCAAAACCTTTGACTTCTTTTGGTTACTTCCTCACTCTTGTCCTTGCTGGTTCCCCACTGTAGAAGGCTGCCTGTGACTATTTTGTTCTCTGAGTTATCATTCCATCCACGAGTTTTATAAGGGTGGTTGCTATTTAGGATTTCTGAAACCTAAGTTAGAACACTTGAAAAGTTATAAGATCTGTGTTTCATTTAAAATTTCCCCTCAAGAATGAAAAAGAAACTGCTATATGATATTAAATGATCATCTGGATGTTTTGAGACTAGAAGCTAAGTTGTGATTCTAGTAAATCCGTAGTCTTCATGGAAAGCTTTGTGCATTAGGTCTTTGTGTATTTGTTGGTGGAACATCGTGGGATATTAATGTAATAATATAAACAGTAAAATTATTGCTTCCATTTATTTTACCAGCAAAATTTCTATCAAATAAAGAAGACTGGCTAGGAGCCAATGAATCTGTCCAAAAAAAATAGCGATGGAATAATGAATAAAATGAACAACCATTTGGTGAGCTATTTGTTGGGTGAAAAGCAAATCTTTTGCCTTCCATGTAGAAAATTATTTCTAAGGTCACCGCACAACAGAGAGGAGAATAGCAGTTTAAAAACATCTGAAGTGCATTATAACAATTATAAAAGACTACATGCTCAGTAATGGAGTTGAGAGTAATTTGATGAGCATCATTTCCAAATCAGTTGGCTAGAAGGAAGCACAGAGAAAATCGTATTAGCTGATGTTGGAGCTAATTCTAAACCCACCTGTAAGGCTTAGCTGTCCTCACAAGCAGGTACTTATTCTTCTAAGTCATTCAGGCCAACATCCATCAGGCTCTGTTGAGACACATTTCACCCTTCCATTTCTTTCGCTTTTCTACTTTACATTTAGAATTGTTAGTTGCTTGTTGATATTTTTTCACTTTTGATATACATAAAACTTTGTTTTAATGAAGTATAATTCCACATTAGTTTTGCTTTACACTCTTTCCATAGCTCTAGTGGGAATGGCTAGCCTCAGAACTGCTTAATAAGACTGACTCTTCGATGGTTTTTTGTTGTCGATGGTTTTTTGTTGTCGTTTGGTTTGGGGTTTGACTTTTTGAGACTGGTTCTTACTATGTTGCCGAGGCTGGCCCTGAGCTTGGTATTTCCCTGCTTCAGTTGCCAAGTGTTGGGATTTCAGGTGTGTAACAGCATACCCAGCTACTCTTGGCTTTGATTCAAAGTTTTATGGTAATTTCATATTTCAGTGTTTTTATTTTTTTCCAACATAATATTTTTATTGATTATATGGGAATTTAATTTTGTATATAGTTTTTTTTTGTCCTATGGATCATAGTATCTGGCAGTTTACCTGCTAATGAATGCCTTTGGCAAGAATCCTATATTTTGGTCACTGTAGGGTGGTTTAAAGGCACAATATCAAAGAAGTAAACTTGAGTGCTAGTCACTTTTTTCAGTGAAATGTAGAAGTGAGAAAGTCTAGGAAGACAGACTTCAAAACATGTAGCAAAGCTGCTGGCTTCCCAGTATCACCTAGAGCTAAAATCGCCAGCAGCTTCCCTGTTCACCAGTCAGACACTGCGGACTTTCGCTGAGCCCAGTGACCTTCTGCTATGTGGTCTGTCCTCCAGCTTTTTATCAGCAAAGCTGGTTTCAGAGCTGAAGGCTTAGTTAGCCATAGCTGGGGACAAGGGCTCTGTCTCCATCCTGAAATCTTAATTGTTCAATGTACTGTTCTCACTATTTAGATAAATTATGGAACAGAGGACCAAGAGGCTTTTTTTTTTATTTTTTTAAATTTGGGAAACCCAGGTTGCTATATGGGATAAGCAAATTAAACCTAATCTTAAAAATAATTATTTTACACACTGTCTATCTGCTTATGAGTCTGTTTCCCATCCCAGACTACATGCTTTTAGAAAGACAGAATAAATTTTCCTTTCCTTTGCAACACTCTGCCATGGCCCCGAGAGGTGCTCAAAATTGATTACTGAAGAGAGAGATACAGGCTCAATTGATGATATTAGTAGGTATGGACGGCATCTCAAGATGCTATTATTTATGTGACAGGTGCTAGTTTCCCTTTGCTGTTATAACAAAGGACCATATATATACTGGTTTTTAAGTAACTTGTTTTTTTTTTAATTTTCATATTGATTGATTGATTGGTTGGTTGGTTGGTTGGTTGGTTGATTGAGACAGAGTTTCTCTGTGTAGATTGAATTCAGAGATCTACCTGCTTCCGACTCCGGAGTGCTGGTATTAAAGGCATGTGCCACCATGCCCAGCAAATTTCGTACAATTTTCAAGACCAGAAGTCCCAATTGTAAAATCAAGTAGGTGAAATCAAGGAGGCAGCAGGATGGCTGTCCTGACAGAGCCTCAAATTGGAATATTTCCTTTTTATCTTGCTGTTAAAAGACAGCTGCATCCCTTGGCTCATGGTCCCTTCTTCCAACTTCAAAGTCTGGCATCTCCAGGATCTCTCTCCTTCTCTGTGATTGATTATTCTGCCTCTTTCTAATTATAAGGAACTTTGTGATTACACTGGATGTGATTGGATAATCTCCTCAACTCCATGTCAACCAATTGATTAGGAGCCTTAGTTTTCTATTACCATATGTTTAGTGTGTTTATAGTTTTTAGGGATTGGGAAAAAGAATTCTTGGATAGGGTTATGGGTCTGTCTACTTCATTATCCAAGTGGCTGTACGTTTTGTTAAACAGAATTTTCAACCTAGACTGGATAGCTGATTTCAAAAATCTGACTATAAACTGGGTAAAAGTACCCAAATGGCATGTAATTATTTTGAGAATGAGTGCCTAAATGTATAAATGAGTCCCAGCCAGCTTTCTTCTAGGCAAATTGTTTCCATCTGCTTTTTGTCTATATCAATCATAAGGACTGCTGGAAGACTCAGAACTCTGTTACAAATGAGAAAACTCCATTTGAAGCTTGTGCATGCACTTTGAAAATGAGCTGCCATTGTGTTCAGATAATAACCCCATTAGTAAAGGTTAATCTTACTTAAATCTCAGCACATTTTGATTTTTTGTACAGTGAATTTTAAGCAATTAGAGTCTGTTGAATAAACTTTTGAGACAAAATGTGAATATATTGTTCCAAGTAAAAGTGTTAAAATAAACATTTTTATAAATATTAACATCAATTTTCAAAAATTTAAAAATTAATTAAAAACTCATTTACACAAATAAGAAGCAAATTCATCAGGTTTTTTAGCTTATAAAAATAATGAATGCTAAATTGAGACCATTCTGGGCAGAAAGAACTCTGTGTTTCTTTTTGAGGGAATGAAAAGGGGACTAATTAAGAATATGAAGCATTAGGGTGTAATAAAGCTACTGGATGGCTCCACATTTGTCCCGGATTTTCTTAGCTTCAGGTTGTGATGGTAATTTTATTTTCTATTTTGTGTCCAAGAATCGGCAACCATCTGCCTCAGAGTATGTTTACCTAAACTGGCACTTTTACCACCAATCTAATTGCTTATTTTCTAAACTAATGGATTCTGTCTTCATTGGGCTTCTGGTTTCAGAAAGGAATGTGCTGTATTCTAAAAACATTAAGACTACCTGCTGGGTCTTTAGACTATTGTCTTTCTACACTCACTTGGGAAAATTAAACACTACAGGTTAAGGGATAAAAATATCAATTTAAAACCATTCTACTCTACTAAAAAAATAAATGAAAAACTGGTTCACCCTCTCCTGACTCAATCTGAGTTCCACAACCATTCTCATAGACTAGTTTTTAATCACTGTCCACATTTCCCCTAGGCTATTCTGGTAATGTGTGATGGGTGATATTGCTCTGTATGCTGTGAATGTGTTGCTCTGATTGGTTGATAAAAAAAAATGCTGATTGACTAGTAGCTAGGCATGAAGTATAGGCAGGATAAGCAGACAAGGAGAATTCTGGGAAGAGGAAGGCTGAGCCAGGAGATGCCAGCCCGCTGTCTAGGGAGCAGCATGTAATGGCACACAGGTAAAACCACAGAACATGTGGTGACGAACAAAAATGGGCTGAGTTTAAGTATAAGAGCTAGTCAGTAGTAAGCTTGAGTGAATGGCCAAGCAGTTTTAATTAATATAAGCCTCTGTGTATTTACTTGGGTCTGAGCGGCTGTGGGACTGTGGGGCCGAGAGAGCTGGGCAGGACCAGGAAAACTTCTGCTACAAATATGAGATCTGTTTCTTGTGTCCTCCCCCAGAATCCAAGGTAATCTACTGTGTGTACTTCCCTGGTAGGAATGGGAGGCCATTTTGCTTCTAAATGGCTTTTGTGGCATGAGACTGCTTCCAGAGAAATTCTGCTCTATTTCATCCTTTCCTTTTAGAATATATATGAACATTATTTATAAATGTATCAATAGCCATATATTCCATAGGAAAAGGAGAAAACTTAATATTTGTATGCATTCATATGTAATATATTATGTAAAAGGTATAATATGTGTTCATACAGATATATTCTTTTGGATATGCTGATGACTAGGTTATGACATTATTCCCAGTTTTCTTCAAGGATTTGGCCAGTCTGAGATCAGACAACTAATTAGGTTCTACTAGCTACTTCCCCTAGAGTACTTCAACCTTCCATGAATCTAAAGTTTAGGTTCTTTTCTAGAAACTATGAATATCCTCCAAGACTGATGGGTCTTTTGGAAAATTAAGGCTTTACTTACTTGATGTTAAGCATCAAGATTTCCCCAAGAGTCCTACCCTCCAGTTTTGTCCTTCCTGGAAGACAAGTACAAGATAAGGAGGTGGCAAGGTACATGAGGTCAACATCCCTTGGCATAATTAAGGTCTGAGTCACTCTTTAATCAGGAAATATGTTGCAAGTCTTTGCAATTTACTGGCTACATGTTTCCTGGGTCCAGAAGTGAGAGGGACAAGGAGGAGCTATACTGAACTATAACTGTCTCTGTTGCCTACCAGTCCCTTGTAAGACCAGATATGTCAGTCAGTTCCAAGGTGTAAGGTGTGACTTGAGTCTTCTGAGAAGCTGAGAGAGTCTTACTTCATACACAAAGACTCAGCATATGGCCACGAGTCCAACAGATTTATTCAACACTTAATATTTCACGGATGTTGGGACTTGCTCCTCCTTTGAGTGTAACAACATTAATCCAGCTTGATTACTTCCATTAGTGTGGATTATAGGAAAATGCCACCAAAAAGACAAGCCTGTGACTTGTTTAAGGAAGATGGTTGTGTTTTATAAATTGTTCTACACCCAGTGCTTCTTTCAGTCTGATGATGTCGATCTTAGAGAGGGATGGAACATTTCTCAGCTTTTAGTGAGGTTAATCACAGGATGGGAGGGTCCCAGATAATCAATGTCTCACATCCACAAAGGATTAGAAAACTCAGTAATGGAATAACCAAAATGAGTATAGATTTGTTCAATGAAAGTGAGATAGAACTCCCAACAAAGTAATACTTACATAATATCATTACACTAAATAATTTACTATGGTTCATTATGTGACTGTATTGCAAGGTGTTCATATTTTCACTTACTGAGAAATTAGTGAATTGATCCCAGTTTGTGTCTATTACCAAAAACAAACAAACAAGCAAACAAATAAAAACTTTTAAAAAATGCTGTGTACAGTTAGGGCTATGTGAACAAACATATGCTTTCATTTATCTTTGATGAATACCTAAAATTGAAATGTCTATGTCATTGGCTATATTTTGACATTAAAAAACAATCTGCCAAACTAGTTCCCAAAGTGGCTGTAACCACGTGACATTTCCGCCAGTGTTGTATGTGAGTTCAGACCCTCTACAATCCCACCAACATGTGATATGGCCAGTGTTCTGTGACATGAAGCTGGTTATAGGAGCTCACTGTGGTTTTAGTGATTTATGCCCCTCTCCATTTTTTTATGTTCTCGCCCTGACCTTAAACTCATGGAGATCCACCTGCCTCAGCCTACTGAATGTAGATTTATAAATGTGTGTCACTTTTTCTGGCTTTAAGAATCTCTTTATGTGCCTATTTTCTTCAGGATATCATCTTTAGTGAAATATTTTGAAAAATTAGTTCCTAAATTCCCATTCATACGTAGAAGAACTTGAGAAGTTCCCAATACATTTAATTCATATTCTAATAGTAAACAAACCTTTTCTCCACATAAATGAATTTTCTCTCTTTAAATGCATTGCCATTAATCCAGCTTAATTATATCTATGTACATGGCTTTTATTTTTTATATTTATTTATTTATTTATTTTTGGTTTTTCGAGACAGGGTTTCTCTGTGTAGCTTTGCACCTTTCCTGGAGCTCACTTGGTAGCCCAGGCTGGCCTCGAACTCACAGAGATCCGCCTGCCTCTGCCTCCCGAGTGCTGGGATTAAAGGCGTGTGCCACCAACGCCTGGCGTACATGGCTTTTAATTAATTTATTGCTTTAATATAAAAAGAACATAGAGGGGCTTCAATTCTTTCTGTCTTTTATCAAATGAATATTTCCTAGTGAAAGCCAGTTTTGAGACTGACAAAATTCAGACAGAGTATGCCATAGGATCCCTTCAATATTCATCAAGCACCGTCTATAGCACAGACAACATCCATGAGATATGATGCTGTTCTTGTGGAACTTCTAACATTGTAGGAGATACTTGATGAAATGTGCTGCATTCCAAGCTGCAAAGTCACATTTTTCTTTAAAGAGTAAAAGGGCACCAGAATATGTAAGTACTGAAATGATCAAAACATTGAAATCATGGGGCCATGCTCAGAAAAACCAAGATACCCATCATCCCTAATATTGGGAACCCTTTTAATTGATATAATTAATGTCATTCTAGTGTAGAGTTTAGCAAAATGCCAAGCCAATAGCGCTGAAAATGCATTGATGATGAGGTCATGGTTTATGCATGTAATGACTCGCATATAATTCAACAAGTGAGGGTTTTAAGCCTGTTTACAGAGGGATAGATCGAGTGTTAAAGCCTTGGTGGTAAAGTAATTTCTCTTTCACTAACAATTTTGAGAACTAAGATAAAATAGAGATTCAGCCTTCATGACACACTGTGCCCAACTTTTGTTGATATCTAGAAAAATGGGTCTGGAATATGACCCCTCTGATGAAGGAAACAGTTTGACCTTTAGCTGAAAATACCTTTGGAGTAAGAGTAAACTGCTTAAGATGATACCACCACCACCACCACCACCACAGCAAATGGTCTACCCAGAGATAAACACTCTGTTAAATCAATTTTCAGATAGTTATACTAAAAGAGCAACCCTAGGAACCAAATGGCAGCATTCCAATGGTAAAAGTCATTTTGAAATTTGCTCCCAGGTGGTGAACCCAGACACATCCTGTGTATGGTTTTATTTTTTTATTTTTTATTTTTTTTTTTACTATTTGGGGGCCCACCACCTAGCTCCCAAATAAATACATGGAGACTTATTCTTACATATGAATGCCAGGACTTGGCTAGCTAGCTTTTCTTAACTTAAATTATCCCATCTACCTTTTGCCTTTGGGCTTTTACTTTTCCCTATTGTATATTCCTTTCTTTCCTTCTTACTCCATGGCTGGCTGTGTGGCTTGGTGACTGGCCCCTGACATCCTCTCTCCTCCTTTTCTCCTCCTCCCTCTTCTCTTCTTCCATTTATTCTCCCTGCCTGCCAGCTCCACTTATCCCTCTCACCTGCCTAGCTATTGGCTGTTTAGCTCTTTATTAGACCAGTCAAGTGTTTTAGACAGGCAAAGTAACACAGCTTCAGAGTTAAACAAATGCAACATAAAAGAATGCAACACATTTTTGCATCATTAAACAAATATTCTACAGCATAAACGAATGTAGCACATCTTCAACTAATATTCCATAATACCCATGCATTGATCAAATTGCAAAATCACTGTGGAACTTACTCTGCCAGAGAATGGATGCAAGCTATGACATTGTGTTTCCAATGGGACTTACAGGGTTTTCTGCTGCTGCAGTTTACCTACTTGACCATGGACTGAATGTCTTCTGGATTCCAGGCTCTGCTCAGAATGCTCAGAGAACATCATCAAGGAAGTTGATATCAAGCATGTTTGAGGCTTTACAGTTCTCATGAATGGCTTAGATTACAAAGGAAAGTGTTGGCCATAGGGAACAATATACATCTCTGCCCTTTTACAGCAGAAACTGTTATAATTGGATAGATATGATTCACTTTTTTAATCTGATGTGACCCTGTGTGCATGAGATCTGAAATGCTAGGCAAAATAATTCTCACCAATGACACATGAAGGAAGTATCTTCCCATCCTTAATATGGAATCTGAAAATGGGGTGTGCTTTCTTCCATTCTTGGGAAATGTGTAAAGCCATCGTTCTTGATGCTGTGGCCACCATACTGTGACAAAGAAATGATAAGTCTGATGACAGAAATCAATGCAATGAGGATTTCAGAAGGGTAGAAAGCTCAGTTGGTAAAGTGCTTGTCACACAAACATAAGGACCTGAGTTTGACCTCCCGAAGAAGTGAGAGTCATAGCATATCCTTGTAATCCCACCACAAAGAGGCAGGGTTAGCAGGATGCTCTAGGCTTCATTGGATAGTTAACCCAGCTGAAAAGGTGAGCCTCAGGTCCCAGGGAGGGTCCCTGTCTCAAACAAAAATAAGGTAGATGGTTCTCGAAGAATGTTACCCAAAGTTGGTTGACCTCTGTTCTGACATGCACATGCTCAGACGTGAACACAAACACATATCAATTAATCAGTAACACTAGGGCCCAGGTAGTGGTGCTGAACCACTAAATTAATCTGTCTCACTGTGGTCTTGCTGCTCTATAGATTTACACGTTGATATGTATATTTAGTTGTGACTTTTAAACTAAGTGCCTGTCACTAGTTCATCAGTTGAACTACATTTTCCATAACTTTCAGTGGAGTTCAGCCTCAGAGGCATATGGATCACAAAATGTACGGCCTCTTTCCAGCACCTCAAGTTCCTTAACTGTACTACAGTACTGTGATTTCTCAGGCCGCTGTGCAAAGGTCTTGTAATTTCTGTTACTGATCTTTAAAAATGAAAAGACTCAGAATAACAGGCAATTCTATTAAGCGCAAATTCCTTTATTCAGTGTAGGTTTATTTTAAATAAGCAATATGAAGTATTTGGCCCCGTTAATATTACACTGCTAAAACACAAAGCTTGTCCAGTATTCAGCTTCCAGACTCTGCCTATTTCCTTGAAGGTAGAGGATTTACAGCATGCTTGCTTTGTGGGGCAGTTGAGGGGAAGTTGGGGGAGTGGAAGAAGTCCTGAGTAACTAACATCCTGAGTCATGTATTGTTGACATGGCCATGACCACATCAAAGACTCTGTTGCCTCAGCCCCATGGGAGTGGCAAGGACATCCCTGGTGACGCTCTGAAGAATGACAAAGTTTTCCTGAGTGCAAAAGATGGGACTGATCAGTGTGTACAAAAGCTAGCAGTTGCGGCTTTCTTCTCCCTTATGTTTACAACCTGAGACTGGTCCCCTACACAGACTTCCCATGAGAATACCTAAATCCATCCCCTGTGCTATACCTAATAAACACAGAGACTCTGAGAAACTTAGTAGGTGCCACTCCATCAGAGTTCACACATCCATCTGATCCCAGCTTTTCTACATGTGTGTCTGTCCTTTCTTCATTCCTTGGCCATCCTAAGATGGGTTTCAGACCAAGCTGGATTGTGGTAGGAAAGACATTTCCATGGCCAATGCCAGAGCCTTCAGGAAAGTGAAATGCAGATATCTCTCTTCTTTTCTCTGTGTTTCCATGTGGAAGAGCTTTTGCTAATTACCAGGGCTTTGCAGCTTATACTATTCCTCTGCTTAGTGGATTGTAACTGTATATGAAGTGTTGCAAGACTGTGGAAACCCAGTGGATCTCCCACAGTTCCCACCAATCAATTCTAAGCAGTTCTGCTACATTTCCTATTGCCGTACAGGCAGATGAATACCATTCTGGGAAGGCTAAGCACAAATGGTTGTGTCCAAAACAAAGCCTGAAGTAGCCATGGCAGCAGAGACAGTAATTAGTGAGCATAAAGAGGAAAAACAAACTTTCAAAACAAGTATTGCTAGGCAAAGATGAAGCACCTGTTATCTGGAGAAATCCTCGGAAAGAAAGTTTTGGAAATGAGTTTTCATGTCACACAGGTTAAGAGCCAGAATCTGGGCAACTGAGGTTGTTATTAAGGTGACAATTTGATTCATGAATTGTCATGGAAGAAAGAAAGTAGACTGTAGAAAACTTGTCATGCTGATATGTTGGTGTCATCACTCAGTATAAATCAATTTGGAACACTATTATGAATTTTATGTTTAGATTTAAAACATATGTTTTAATAAAACTTATAATAAATATTATATATATTATATATAATATATAATAAGTAAAAAATGTAAGTTTTATTTATCTTCAATTTGTAGAGTTTATCATGATTGTGCAACTAGAATGTAAGGGGGTATGATTCTTGTCTGCAGCTAAGTTGACTGAGTTAATGAATTCTTAATCTTGAGAATTGTTCTGACCTAGTTGCTAGGGTCCAGCTTACTATCTTTTGGGGGCAGAATGTCCATACACAAGAGCCATTGTGTCCACATTGATAACTTTCCTTGTGACCTTCAGCATGCCCTGCACACCTGCCTTGCAATGTCCTTTTGTTCCACTACCAGTGGGAGGGAAGGTATACACTCTCTTAGCTCCTGGTAAGAATGGGCAGTTCTTTGTAAGCCCCATTGCCTTCGTAGCAGTGAGGTGAGGAGTCCTGAGCTCTGGACTTGATCCTCCTGGAGCAAGGGGCACAAGGTTCCCCACATGGTCTTTAATAATACATCTGGCCGAGCAGTGGTGGCCCACGCCTTTAATCCCAGCACTCGGGAGGCAGAGCCAGGCGGATCTCTGTGAGTTTGAGGCCAGCCTAGTCTACGAGATCCAGGACAGGCACCAAAGCTACATAGAGAAACCCTGTCTCAAAAATCAAAGCAAAACAAAACAAAACACATCTGCTTTTGTGTTTTTATGAGATTCCCAAGTGTGGGAACAAGTGGGTCTTTGTGTCTGTCTCTATTTCTTGTGCCTTTTCTTTGGGCCCTTTTCCTCCTGTTTGTTGGTTTTGTCCTATTTGATTGTGTTTTTAATTTATCTTATTACATTTTTTATTATTATCCCTTAGATAACTGTTTATTTTCTAATGAGAGACAGAAAGGGGGAGTAGATCTAGGTAGAAGGGGGGTGAGGAGGAACTGGGAGAAGTAGAGGGAGGGGAAACCATAATCAGAATATAGTGTATGAAAAAAAAACTACTTTTAATGTTCCCAAATTGGTTTTATTTTTAATAACTAAAAAACCTTATTGTAAAAACAGTCTATTTAAAACAGCATTCCTTGAGCCACAAAGTTTTGTGAAGTTACAAAGTTTTGTCTTGGCTAGATAGAGATTTTGAGGAGGATTCTTCCAAAACAGATTCTAGACAAATTCGATTTTATTCAGTTTTGAATAGCCAAGATCAACATAAAATTGAGATAAAAAATTCTTGATGTTAACCAAATTACCTCTAAATATTATTCACCAAGTGGTAAATTTTATTGAAGATAATAAATTTAAGCTTGATTTAATATATTTAAATGATTCATTCTTTTTTAACTTCCTTTTTTATTTATTCTTTGTGTCTTTCACATCAGGCGTCTCCATTCCATTTGTTTCCCCATCCCTTCATATCTACCCTCTGCTCTTGCAACCTCTCCCCAAAATTGAAATTTAAGAGAAAAAAGAAAGAAAGAAAAAGAAAAATCAATCTTGTTTGTCATGGAAGCTGTAGTGTGACACAGTGAGTCACACAGTAAACCCTTTTATCTGTATATTTTTACTTGCAAGTGTTCATTGCAAAGAGTCTTTGGTCTGGTTTGAGGCTACACTATCAGTGCTGGACCCTCACTGGAACTCCTCTTGGTTATCCTGTTGTTGTCCTGTGTCATGGAGATCCTGCAGCTTTAGGTCTGCAGGAATGGTTGATCCATTCTTTTTTTCTTACAGTTTTCATTAGATGCGTTCTGTGACAATTTTTTGCATGTATATAGTTGAATTCTGATCACTCATTATCTGCCTGTCTTATGTCTCCACTCTCATCCTTGTCAGCCTTCCCTCTCTTCACTACAAGTCCCTTTATCATATTCATGTCTTTGTTTTGTTTTTGACCCAGTGAATTTAGCCAAGCTGTGTAACCATGGGTGTGGACTGTCTAGTAAAGGCTGGCGAGCTCACTTGTAAATATACAATTGAAGACAATAACTGGCTGTCCCCTGAATCCAATAGTAGCAATAGTTCAACAGGATGGGTAGGATACCGTAAGTACCTCTCGCAACCATGATTGACCAATGGGTAGCTCTGCCTTGTGTAGGCCACATGGAGATAACCTCAGCTGCTGTGTGATCATGCTTGCAATGGCTCTGTCATGCCCAGAAGATAGTAATTTTGCAGCATTTCTCCATACTTTTAGCTTATATTTTGTTCTGTTCCCTCTTTTATACTGTTCTCTGGACCTTAGAGAGGATAATATAAATGTTCTGTTTAGGACTGAACAATCAACCACTACTTACAGTTAAGCAAATTGAGTTCTTGGTTCTCCCTCACTATGCCTGCCCTTCCATGTGGTCGGCCTTGTTCCTTGTCTTTCATATTTTACACTCAATCAATAAATCATAGTGTGCTGCATTTAAATATATATCCTGCTTTCTCACTTGCATCAACAGTACTGTCTTCATCTAAACTAGTGTCCTGATACAGAGTAGTTCAATTTTCTACTGAGTGCTCCACTTGATTCCTTCTCAAAGTCTTTTTCTTTTTCTTTTTTTTTAACCAAAGTCATTCTCAATATAGTTTTGGATTTCTCCTTACAAATGTAAGCAAATCATGTCAATTACATGATCTTGATCCATTACATTAACTTCCACTTTATAATAGGAGAATGCCTCATCCAAGCCTATGCCCACATCTCTTAGGACAGTTCACTGCCTGACACAAAAAGATGAAGTGCTGCACTGTCACAAAAGCTGGACACTTGTCTAACTTCCAGTGACAATGTAGAAAAGGCAGTCTGACTTTGGGTGTCCCCGTGGGTTTGCTGTATCGCGTTGTGCTGTCTGGGTTGCTATTCAGCCTTCTTTTCTCCCGAAACGCATCCTTTATGTTCTTCTCCATGTCAATCCTAACATCCACGCTCAGGAAAATTCTTCCTAGAAGCTCCATTCTATGGCTATCTGCAGTTCTGCTTCTCCTGCAGTGCTGTCTGTCTTTTCCACTTTGGAGGACTGCCTGGTGGGAGACCTCCTCCAGCAAGTTCAGACAGTGGCTCATCCATCACTGTAATGCTGGAGTGAGGCGATAAGAAGAAAAATGACATCCATTTGGAGTTTCTGGAAGAAGCACACAGAGTTTCTGAGATTGTGTATAGTTTGGTATAGCCTGGTGTGTTTTCATGGACTAAGCAACCTGATAACTGTCCTCGTGATAAGTGAAAACACTTTGACAAATTAATTTTAGGGAATGGCTTTGCACGTGTTTAAATATCTGATGATTAAAAGCAAAATAACTCTTGCATTGACCACGACTCATAACGAAGATATTTTATCACACTTCCATAAGATTGCTTTCATAAACGTACTTTCCAGATTTGGCTGGACAAGGTCAGTAGGGGTGGAGACAAGATACTAAATAAACTTAATGGGGAGACTGATTGTCTCTTGGCTAGATCAGACTTATTCTAATTGAGATTCTATTTCCTCCATGAGGCATCCCTGAAGCAGTCCTCACTCTAGGGGTTGCTAATGCCTATTTAAAAAATAAAACAAACAAACAAAACAATGGAAGACAAAGTTAGGAAACCATAAGACATATTGTGCTGGTTTGATTGAGAACTGTCCTTCACAGGATCCAGGATTTGAACAGTTGTCTTCAGTTGATGGTACTGTTTAGGGAGGTTTAGGAGGCAAGGCCTTGCTGGAGGAAATGTTTCACTGGAGGTGGGTTTTGACAGTTTGAAGCCCCGTACCACCCTCAGTTTACTTTCTCTGCTTTGTACTTGCATGTGAAGGCCTGGGCTCTTAGCTTTCTACCCTGCCACTCTGTCTGCTGCTTGTTGTTGTGTTCCCCTGCCATGATGGACTATTATTTTTCTGGAACCTATGCCAAAATAAGCTTTCTCCCATAAGTTTCTTTTGGTCATGGTGTTGTGCCACAGCAAATGAAAAAATAACTAATACACACATGATGTGAGAAAAGGTAGATTTGAACATCAACCAGCATTCAATGGATTGTTGTTCAATGAAAGGGTTAGATAAGATAGAGATGTGCCTTCACAAAAGGGTATAAGTCTGTATTTCAGGCATAATTAACAGTACTCTTATTCTTTTCTGAAACTTAATATGTGTATGACTAATTATATGACTGGCATCTTCTAGGCAGAGATGATCATTCTGTTTGAAACTTCAAATATTTTTACTGGTATTTTAGAAGTAAAGTTAACATCATTAGTATAAATGTGACAAAGGTCTGGAGCAGGATTTTTGTATATCTAAAAATTGAATGAATATGCATTTTGAATGAAAGCCATTGTTCAAGAGAAAATGGAGTGACTTTGCAAATATCCTTAAAGAAAATCAGTCTACCTTCCAAAAATCCCTTTTCCTTACAGTCTTCACTTAGTATGGGACAATGGCACGAGGATTCATTAGACAGAAAACTGTGAGAAATTTCTGGATTAAGTGCTATAGAAACAGAGTGGTGGTGCTGTGATTACAATACAGGGGAATTTGAGGAAGAAACTGGAAACTTTATTTCAGAATTGTAGATGAAGCTGGGAGATAGGGCTAAGAAAGGAAAGAAAGCAACTATGATTTTAGTTTTTTGTGAATTAAAACTAAAAAACAATCAACGTGTTTTAGTTTGAAGTTATAATGACAATTCATTTGTTAAGTCCATTTACTCTTCAAGTCTTCAATGCTCTCAGCAGGAGAGACAAGTTGACATCTTGGATACTGTCATTTTCTTTTCTTTTCTTTTAAATTTTTGCTAAAAATTTACATATAATATATTTTGATCATATTCTTTCCCCAAACTCCTCACAATCATCCCCTTTTCCCTACCCACCCAACTACATGTTCTTCTCCTCTCTCTATCTTTTAAAAAAAGAAAAAAATGAAAATTAAAACATTCAAAGAAACTAAAAAAAAAAAAAAAAAAAAAAAAAAAAAAGCCAATAAGACAAAAATACCAAAATAAAACAAAACAATGTTTGTTTTGTGTTGGCCAATTACTCTTGTACATGGGACCAGAGCTAGAGTGTGGTTGACACTTCCTGTTGGAGAAAACGGATTTTTCTCTTCGTCAGTAAGTATCAATTAGAAAAAAGCTTCTTGGTTAGAGGTGGGGCTTTGTGTTCACTTTCCTTCTTAGTTCTGAGATTATGTCTGGTTTAAATCTGTGCAAGTCTTATGTGTGTTGTCATAGTCTCTATAAGTAGTTGTCATAGTCTCTATAAGTTCATCTTTGTATTGGTTCTTTTGTGTCTGAAAGACATTGTTTTCTTGGAGTCATCCACCACCTCTGACTCTTGAAATCTTTGACTCCTTTTCTTCATAGATTCCTGAGTCTTGATGGAAAAGGTTTGATAAAGACATCCCATGTAGGGCTAACTGCTCCAAAGTCTCTCACTCTTTGAACATTGTCCAGTTTGATAATTCTCATCCACATTAAGAAGTTTCTCTGACAAGGGCTGAGTGATGCTCTGCTCCATGGATATAGCAATATGTAATTAGGAGTCTCTTTGTTGCTATGTTCCCTTAGCAGAATAATAGCAGTTTTTCCTCTTTGCCCATGACCTATCTAGTCTCAAGTTCTTGGCCACTTTAGCCAGTCAAGTATGGCTTTCATCTCATGTAATGGGCCTTAAAATCCAATGAAAAAGCAGAAAAATCCAATGAAAAATACTCTCATGGCCTGTATGTCTCCATTGCACTAGTGTATCTTACAGGTGTGTCTCTGTTGTTAGTAGCACAGTTGATATCTGGCTGATACTGATGACTACTTTTCTTTTCTGTAGCATGTAGAGTACCTTCTAGCCCCATGATCAACAAAGGTGAAGTTTTTAGCTTGGAACCAGCTTGATTTTTCCATGTTCAATGTCAGATCTTCAGCAATAAGTTCTTACCATCAGGTTATGGAGAGACTTTGGCAATAGTCTATGGTGTTTAGGTGTGTCTATGGGACCCCTTTGGTCAATAACATCAATCTATAACCCTCTTCTGGAGCTGAAGGTTTTATTTGGTTCCATAAAATGCCTAGTTGGGGCAGAGTGTTCCCATATATGGTGACTCTATTTAAATTCCTTTCATACATGCATGTATTTTAGGAAGCTTTTGTAGTAGTAGGTCTTATTTATTGTTAGTTGTCCCTCCCCATATTCTCTCCTTTACCCTGCACTCCCATGTCCCTCATATTTAATCCTTATATTCCAGTTTCCCCTTTATCTGTTTATAACATTATATTCTATTTATCCTTCCCTCCTTCCCCCTAGTAACTTATTAGCTAACCAACCTATCAAGTTAATCAGATTAAAATATATATATCTATAGCTTAAAATCTAACATCTGCATATCAAACATATGCAATATCAGTCTTTAGGTGTCTGGGTTATCTCACTTAGCAGATTGTTTCTTGCTCCATCCATTTACCTGAAAATTTCATTTTTTGACAGCTGAATAATACTCCTTTGTATAAATGTACCACATTTTCATTATCTATTCATCAATTGACGGACATCTAGGTTGTTTCTAGTTTGTGACTATAATGAATTGAGTTGTAATGAACATAGATGAAAAAGTGTCTCTACAGTAGGATATAGAATCTTCAGGTATATGCCCAAGAGTTGTATAGCCTTATCTCTGTATCTTGTGGTACATCAATTTCGGCTTTTTTGTTTTGTGTTTTTTTTTTTTTTTTTCGAGACAGGGTTTCTCTGTGTAGTTTTGGTTCCTGTCCTGGATCTCACTCTGTAGACCAGGCTGGCCTTGAACTCACAGAGATCTGCCTGGCTCTGCCTTCTGAATGCTGGGATTAAATGCATGTACTACCACTGCCTGGCTGTCAATTTTGGCTTTTTGAGGAACCTCCATACTGACTTCCACAGGGGTGAACCAGTTTGTACTCCTACTAGCAATTAGTAAGTGTTCCTCTGTTTCCACATCCTCACCAACATGTGCTTTCATTTGTCTTATTGATTTTGGCCATTCTGACTGCTGCAAAATAAAATCCTAAAGTAATTTTTATTTGCATTTCCCTGATGGCTAAGGATGTTGAATATTTCTTTAAGTGTTTCTTTTTCTGAAAACTCTCTGCTTAGTTCTTAGTATGAATTAAAAATGTACCCCATTTTTAGGTAGCACTATTTGTTTTCTTGGTTCCCTGTGTGTGTGTGTGTACACATGTGTTTTGATGGAGAGGTCCTCATGCATGTTTTGTAGAAATAAGAACCTTGTACATGCTACAAAAGGGCTCTGCTCCTGAACTATCACCCAACTCTTTTATGCAGGATTTAGCAGCACTGGACATCACTCCTTGAAGACACTGTCTAAATTTTTTATAGTTTTTGGAACCACCTCATCAGACGTGATTTTGTTCTACACAGAAACAAAGTGAAATAAGCTGGTAGGTAGAAAAGTGAACACCCCGATTCAAGTGATTTTACCACATTTGTAAAATCAGCACATCCAATCGTTCCCAGTGAATAGGTTTGATTGCTGTCAGGTAAGGGAAAGAAAAGGTAATCAAAAATCTAAGACCACCAAGGACAGGACACGTGGGCTTTTGTTAGTAACTTTCCTTTGCCTGGCTTTGTTTGTTATCTTCTAATACTGCCTTCAGGAAGTCAGGAAAAGATAATGTGGGAAGAGTGACCATCATTTATACAACTGTGTTTTAATGAACAAACACATCACTAATGTATTTACGAACAAATAAAGTATTACATTATATCTATAAAGAGGGAGGGGCTTTGTGCCTTGAATGAGCTGGTAGATACAAGATTTTTTTTAAAATTTGTTTTAAAGGGGTCTCAATTTCTCTGAGAAGTATAGAAGACAAATTTTAATTACCTCTTTATAGAAAGACAATTTTATTTCTAGAAGATGAAATTAGCACCTCACTGAAAATAATTATTTGTATATTGCTACCAATACAGAAAACAGTTTATCAGGAATATACTTTTTGATAAAATATGATTATATATAACCAATGTAGATTTTGAAGAAAATTAAAATCCAAATTTTGGATAACTCTCTTCTTACTATAACAATTTTCTTCACTTTCCACTCACAAACATTTTTAAAAGTAAAATTTCTCCTTACTTGAGACAAGAATCTAAACACTGTTGAAAGGCATCGGGCTTTGTTAGTGAGATATTTATCCCATCTTTTAGAAATAAAATGGGTCTTTCTGTAAACAGGTAATTAAAAATTTCTAAAGATTGTATTCTGTAGTCAGTCTTCCTCCCCCAAATTATCACGTACTTTGATGTTTGAGGTTTACATTTTGATCAAGGAGGATGTGGGGGTTTTTTTTGGGGGGGGGTACGTGGAGAATGCTAACACACTTCACTGCTGTGATAATCTTCCCACAGAAAGCATCACAGCTTCAAAAGCCTCAAGACTGAAGCATATCTGTAACCCATTCAGAAGTGTAAATGGGGAGATTGGCATGTTCCTATTCGTGAAAGGGGTGAAAAGACAATCCAGAACATTTTATGATCACCATAAGCCCCTTTCATGTTTCCGTTCTCATGGCCATGTATAGAATATGAATAACTTACTTTCTCTATCGGTTTTTAAACAACTCCTGTAAATGTAAGTTACACATTTTTCTCAGCTTGTACTAGTATGTCCTGTGCCTATGACTTCAACTTCTACATAGGAATGATGTTTAGGATACAACACAAGCAACCTATTTGAGATGCACTCTAGTGTTGTGTGTGGGCACTGTCATGAATGTGCTTACTTGGAAGACATGGTCTTACTTTTTTTTTTTTTTTTTTTTTTTGGTTTTTCGAGACAGGGTTTCTCTGTGTAGCTTTGCGCCTTTCCTGGAACTCGCTTGGGAGACCAGGCTGGCCTCGAACTCACAGAGATCCGCCTGCCTCTGCCTCCCGAGTGCTGGGATTAAAGGTGTGTGCCACCACCGCCCGGCTACATGGTCTTACTTTTAACAAAGCAATTTTCTCTTGGTAGGACAATAAAATTATGCCATATCCAATATAGTAGCCATTACCTACATGTGGCTATTTAACTTTAAACTATTTGTAAGAAAACAAAATTAAAGTTTTGATTTCTTTGTTGACATAGCCAAATGTCACAGGTGTTTTAGACACATGATGAGTGTCTACCATTTTCTGTAGTGGAAGAGAGGGATTATTTGTATCATTGCAGAAACTATTGCATGGCACTAGATAGATGCTATTTTTCAGTTTCCTTTGCTGTTATTGGTCTCTAGTTAACGAAATGTTAAAAACACCATGTTCTGAATCCTAGGACTATCCCTGCCTCCAACTAATTTAGTTATTCCTTTTTCCTCCTGTGGATAACTTAGAAGTTCTGGGTTACAAAAGGGAGAACCATGAGTTACTAAGAGTCTTAGTGAATTACAAAGACTAGTTAGTGGGTACAGGTCAACTAGACTTAGCTTTTGCCAAATGTCAAATTGAAGAGATGCTCTGTAATCTCATCATTCAGGAGGCAAAGGCATGAGGATTACTGAAAGTTTATGGCTAAATTGATCTACATAGAGGGTTCCAGGCTAGCCAGGGCTACATAGAGGACACACACACACACACACACACACACACACACACACACACACGGGGGAGGAGGGAGGGAGGGAGACATAGAGAGACCGAGAGAGGAGATGAGTGGAAGAGTAAGGATAGGAAGGAGGAAGGAAAGGCTAGCTCGTGAACCTATTATTTCTGATGGCCTAAAAATGGCTATTATTCATTTGATAGAGAAAAGCATGCAAATTGGGGCATAACTAATAAAAAAATCAGGTTCAAATACCTTGGAAGTAATCTGAGAAGTAAAAAAAAAAATTAAAAATCTATATATTTTGGCAATTGTATTGTTAGGAAATGAGGAATCTACTTAAAAATTAAAAGTTGAAATAGTCCTCAAATTCCACATTCGCAGTAGCAGGAAGCCATGGACGATCTATTGGAGCCCCTCCTTGGTCACATGGTCATTTGTAACTTTTGCGGACATAGGCCAGGTATTGCCTAAAAAATTTGGATCTTTAAACTGGGTTTAGGAATTGGTTTGGATTTTGATATTATTCCTTTCAAAATCCCATCTCCCTATCTCCCCCATGCTCTCATTTTAGCAGCAAGGCAACTAATGCATGAAAAAGATGAAGGTGATGGGGGAAATCACAAGCACACTCTGAAGTGGAGCTCAGGCCCTGTGCATGGAGTCCAGGACCATTCTCACATCACTGTGCATTCACATCCACTCCATCTAACTATCCTGAGAGTGGAGTCTAGGTGTTCCAGCTAAGTGAGCAGGTACTGAGGACATGAACTTAGACATGGGTGTGATATTTTCCTAAGATATTGATTTGAAATATAAACCCATAGTAAGATAAATTTCCACATAAAAATTAATTACTGGCTCATATTCTAATCATCTATAGGACGTGTGTTATTAATTACAAGTATTAACTATTTTAAAACTTTATGGAAATTGCTTAAAGAAATTATTTAGTATGGTACCTGTCATGTAAAGAGATCAGAAATATCCTCAATCCATATTCTATGATAGGTTAACAACAATGTCATAGTCAGCTGAGTTTCCCCGTATGATGTAGCCCTTCCAACTTCGTAAATAGTCCGCACTTGATGATTGCAACACATTAAGTGCAACAACTTATATTGAATACATTTTCACTTGGGCAAGTAGGTTTACTGCTGCTGCTCATACCTCACTTTAATATGATCTCTCAGATTTTATAATCTTACCTTTATAATGTATCACTGCAATTTTGGGTTTGGTCTTCACCCACCGAAAGCCCCAGTCTTTTGGGTGCTATTGTATTTGGATACATATAGGTGAGGTTGTATAGAAGAAAATCAGAATTGAACTTGTCATTTAGCTAACTGAATTGTATGCATTTCATCTTAGTCTTTCATCTTGTCCATACAGTATTTTCAGTTTAACACTTTCTTACCACTGATGATATCTTTCAACCCAAGCCAGAGATGCCAGCCTCATGGGCCCTGAGAGCTCCCTCTGAGAAGTAGGCAATTGTTTGTTTCCTGATACAAATGGTCCTTTTAGCTCTCAGTTCATATCAGTAATTTTATCACAGTAATACTTTATGTCAATGACAGTAATTATCCCTGGAAAGCCATTGTCCTTATTTATTATTATGACTTTCCAACTTTCTCTCTGTGAAAGAAAATAAAATCTCTTGAGGTTTTGCCATTTTCATATGCCTTTGTAACTAGTCTTTATTTTCCTTCTTTATTAGAGTTCACGTCACCCACCATCATCTAAACTTAATTGATTTTTATTTAGCTTTATTCTCTGTGTCTACCTGGCCCACTGGAATCATGAAGTAGCCTAGAGCTAAAAGAGACCTTAAGGTGCCCTGTGACCCAATCACTCTGTTATCTGGGATCCCGTTCTTTTCTTTATTGGGTTCTATTTCAGAAAAGTTTTGTCTAAAAGCAAAACGTTTGCTTTAGTAATCTTTGAATTGTTTCCCTCATCTTTTACTACCGATGACACATGCAATTGCTATTCAGAATTCCTCATCAGGGCAAGACTGGTTGTCCCTGATTATGTCACTGCACCAAAGTGATCAAGTATCATGTCCTCCAGTTGGGGTAGGCTGGCGGGGAAGAGGAAAGAAAGACAACCTATCAGACAGTAAAACTTAATGTTTCCAGAAGCCCTGGAAGTGTTATCTTAAGTAAATGCAAGCTTTCCACTAGGCTAGTTGAAAAGTTGAAAAGAGCTCGCAGAGTAATCCTTCAAAAACCCCTTTGGAACCAGGAAGCCTTAGGTGGGGATAACAAAGATAATCCTACCTGCTGTTTCATGGGAGCTTTCAGTAGGTCCTAGTTTTCTATTGCTCTAATTCACATCCTTTCCACAACTGATTCTATACTTCCAACCTGCAACAAGATAGATATCACCGTACACCTGCACCTTCTCCCGAATCCCTGATGTTCAATATTAGTGCATGAAAAATCTGCACCCAGCAGGACACCAGCTGCCCAGATGCTGTGGCTAAGAGGCATATCTTTTGACTGGACTATCTGAGAACCCAGAAGCTTTTGGACTGCCCAGAAATACCCTTTAGATATAAACAATCTGAAATGTGTGTAGCCTAGATGGGCTTGGAAAGTCCTTCGGCCTGACCAGCTCTGACTAAAACAGGGCAGATCTGAAGCTGGAGATGTCACAGTTCCTCCTAGGAGGACATTAGCTTTGGCTTCTGTTTACTTGTTTTAGTAGCTACTTTTGAAGTCATCAGGTACTGTTCTTGGTATCTCACAAAAACTAGCTCATTTAACTTCTCTTTCTAATAGCTCTTCAAGGCAGGCATGATTCTGATTATTGTTTTATTTATGGGGAAACTGAGGCCCAGAGCAGTTCAGTGTTTTGGGGGGAATCACACAGCTAGTTAGCAGTAGAGATAGTCTCTGAACCTGTAGTTCATGTTCTCTGCCAGTACAACCTAGTGTCTGTCTTCTTACACATCAACCTATATCAAGTAGGTAATAATATCTGAGGTCAAGTCTGATGGATCTTAGATGTCATGGATTGGACAGATGTCCAATTTTTGCTGCTTACTTCTTGAGGGGGGCAATGTAATAACATTGCTAGGAGAGTAATTTGGGGGGCATCTCTACAGGGATATGAAATTATTTTGAGAACATCAACATGGCATATATTTGGTATGTTAGCCCTGGACTCAGGGCTCTTTTCTTTTCTTACCTCAGAAAGTGTAATTGCTTTCCCTTCATCTTAATTCTTCCTTGTTTCTACTCACTGGAGAAAATAATTTTTTTACTCATAGAAAAAAAAAGTGTTGATTCATCATTTCTTTCTGGTTTAACACCACACATTGTATATTAAAAAAAAAGGCAATATTTTCTTTGCTTCAACAATAAGGAACAGAAAAGTAACATTAGCATCCAAATCACACCAGTCCCACTGGAGGCAATCATCAAAGTCTAAGAACTCAGATTCCATCTTTTGGAGCTAGCAAGACTGCTGTGCTGTGGGAGAAATTAGACATGATTAAAAAAAGGAACGTTCAAACTGCAGTAACCTGCTGAGCATGGCAATGCTGACCTCACTTTGGATTTCACTGTTTACAGGGAATTTCTCTTGTTTTGAGTTTCCCCAACAGCCCACGATAGAATAAAGCACAAATGCATTATTGATGCTGTGGCTGAAGAAGGAATGTATCCCTCTGGTTCCATTATGTTAGCATGTGTAACATTCCTCTTCAGTCATCCGCAGGGGCTAGATATGTTCACTTCGAGATGACTCCATCTGCCCCAATCTTTAATAAAACAACGGTGGACAATTATTTCATTTGCCTCCCGCTGTTCAGTGACATTGATTCCTGGGGCTTACAGGCTCCAATTGGAGGCGATCGTGGCAGTGTGTAACGTGGACATCAGAGAGTGCATTGTTCTCTGATGTCCTTTGGAGATGGTGGCTTCTTTTCCTCAGGGTAGCTTGCTGTAGAACAGATCAGGATGAAGGGGAGGTAAGTTCTCTGAGGCTTGTGTTTCAAGGAGGAAGAAAAATGATAGAAAACGTTCATGGATATTTCCCTCCTTTCTTTATGATACGTCCTTTAGGAACTATTTGCATAAATCACCTTCTAAAATGTGATGCATCTATTTTCTTAGCATTATCAGTTGATATATGGAAATCCAAAGCAACTCATTTTAAATTAAATAACTGGGTCGAGCGGTGGTGGCACACACCTTTAACCCCAGCACTCAGGAGGCAGAGCCAGGCAGATCTCTTTGAGTTCGAGGCCAGCCTGGGCTACAGCGCGAGATCCAGGACAGGCACCAAAACTACACAGAGAAACCCTGTCTTGAAAAAAAAATTAAATAACTGTTGAGGGGCTCAACAGGAAGTTCCCCTGTCCCACTTTCATCTGCTTAGAGTCATCACCATTCTATCCTAAGATCAATCAATTTAGGGAGAATTTACATTTGTGTAAATTCCAAAAGCACCCAGGTGAACCTATTGCTCATTGTCTTCTGGAAATATTCACCATGCATCACACACATCTCAGTGGGAAAATGACATGTGCTATGTGAAATGAGCAACTACTAACTGCCTGAAGTGGTGTTTTCACTTAGGCATTTGGCAGAATTTTGCATGATAGATTAAAAAAAACATTATTATAATCAAGTCTCATTTGTTTGGATAATATTCCCCACTTAATTAATGAAAAAGTTACTCTCGTCTGCAATTGGCAGAAAATTGTGCCCCAAACTTCTCGGGTCTCTGAGTGCTTTCATCCATTTTATCATATACGCAATTACTCAAAATTGCCTTAATCTTAGTTGTGTTATTATCTTGGAAGATATTTAATTCCAGAAACGGCTTTCTTGGTGAGGAAATGCAAGTTCTTCTTATTAAAAGGCAAAGTATTTTTTTTTTGATAGAGCAATTTAGTTTTGATGAATGGGCATCCATCGGAGCCAAGGCTGGAGCAAGAGAGCTTAGAGCCTTGCACAGCAGACATACTTCCAGATGTTCTCACCGCTCCCCAGCTTGCTCTCCTTCTGGGAGTTACTGCTTTGGGCTTAACAGAAGAGAGGGAAAGTTTCTAGATCCTTCTGGATGTTCTCACTGCTCACTGGCTGGCTTTTCCTCCTTGAGCCACTGCTTTGGGATTAACAGAAGAGAGGAAAGGTTTCTAGATTCAGTATAATGACAGAAAATGGCAGGATATAAATCTATTTTTAATTTTCATTGACTAACTAGGGGAATGAATTTACAACCCACTTTGCCAAATTGTAGACTGGAAAAAAAGTTTGAATCGGCGATTGTTTGTATCATTATGGGATCAAGAAGTCCTGACATGATAGGTGGGGTAAAGAATTCAAATTCACACTGAAAAATCAGCAGGGGAACTGTTTGAGTGGGGCTCTTTTAGGTCAACATATAAAACAGCTTCTACTCTCAGTTAGTCATACCATCTGGAGCACTGTGGGGCCTGATGGACTCGGGAAGGATCCGGAATGGTCTGAACTTTGAACGGTATCTGCACATCTGTTTCCTGTCTTTCTTGTCTGGTACTTAGAAGACTGAGCAATGGTTTATGGTCAAAAGAAGAGAGAAATAAAAGAGAGAAAGAAGAGGGAGAGGATGGAGTTCTAATATGACCGTCAAAGACAATCTCCTGATGACCTACATCCAAAAACCTCCTAAAGTTTTTACTGCCATCCAGTAGCTCTAGCTCTGTCAGCTGGGGTCAAACATAACACATAAGCTTTTGTGGGGGCATTTAAGACACAAACCATAACAAGTGACAAAACTGGGTAGTCTGTGAACACAGATCTCAGCAGTGGTCAGGAGCTACACACTCCAAGAACTCACTTGGATCTTGAAAAAACAACAGTGTTGGTATATGCAGAACATTTTCTTCATCTGTTTGTTGATATGAGTTCAGGTTAACCCCCCATCCTGGCTACTGAGATACTGTCATTTAAGACAGGATGAAAGGACATGAAGAACCACATGTGATATGAAATAAACCAAACCCAGAAAGACAAGGACTGCATGATTTTATGTACAAATGCAATAAAAATTACTTTTATAGAATTTGAGAGCAGAAGCCAGAGACTGAAATGAATTGGGGGAATGGGGAGGGGAGACCTCAATCAATGGTATAAAGTTATCATGTGATGAATATTTATGTGGATTCCCCATCCTAGCCATTGCAGTATTCATCAGTCTTGGGAGTAGTGTCATTCTTCTGGAGACAGAATAATAGCAGGGTATTCTTTTATAGGAAAGGTTAGTTCTATTGTTTGGTAGCACAGCAGGGTGAGTATACTCAATAATTCTCTATGTAATATCAGAAGACAGGAATTTGCATATATTCACCTTACAGAAATGATGAATGTTTAAATTTAATAGATCACAGGCTCATCACATTGAATCAATCACTACTCAATCGCAAGCATGACTAAAGATATCAGTTCATAATATGCATAATAGTATTGTCAATGCAAAATAAATAATAGACTTAAAAAAGAGTTACTCAAGCACATTCAGTTTCCATTCGGTAGGGAACTTTAATCTTGGAGAAGTGGAGTACGTGACACCTTTAGTATACTGACAATTCTGGTGACATTCCACTGCAGTTGAGAGCTAGAAAACAACCTCGATCCTTGAGGGAGGGGCAGGAATGAACTATGGGTATAGGATGGATGATTCCATGGTTCTCCAAGAGAAAGAAATAGAGCTTTGACCTGAAGAGTTTTCAAGCCTACCTGGGCAGCCCCATGAGAACATCTAGGATGCTATAAATTTCTGAATACCTAGAAGTCAGAGGGGCCCTTTAGTCAACTGAAATTCTATAGCAAAATACTATGGACTGAGTGGCTTAGAAACAACTGACAATTGTTTCCCATAGTCTCCTGGACATTTGAGATCAGAATGCAGCACAGTGAATGTCGTCTGCCAGGGTGCTGATGGCTAACTTTTTATGGTATCCTCACGAGGACCTCCCTGGTACCCCACTGCCAGGATGTAATCTTAGCCACAAAGGCTTCAATTTTTGACCTAATCGTATCTTAAAGCTCCTATATCCACCAACACAGGAAGGATTATATTTTTCCTTCAAAATTATTTTTACTGAGAATTTCATATATTCATATAAAGTGGTTATGAATATATGAAATTCTCAATAAAAACTATTGGTCTCCAATGTAGGATATTTTGTTTTTTGTAGTCCTGGAGCAGACCTTAAGAATTTAAGTTAAATTTTTTTCTAGGTTTCCTAGAAGGCCATCTAAGTCTCATGGTTTTAAGCATTTTGCAATTAATGTTGGCTTTTCAAAGTTTCAGGGAACGATATCTCATCCTGTCATTGTGTATCTAGAAATTAGTTATATTGTAAGAGATTAAACAAAAGTGATTGAATAGCTTAAGGGCTGACCATTTGAATTTTCCAGATTTAGCATAAATTTAAAATTTGTGCTAAATTAAGAATTATCTAGTTAAATTTGAATTTCTGATAGTGAATTATTAATGCTTACTATAAGTATCTCCATTGGAACATTTACTATTCACCTGCAACTTAAATTTAACTGGTTGTCTTCCATTTTTATTTGACAATGCTACCACCAATTCATCTGTAGAATAGTCCCTAAAGCACAATAAGTACTTAGTAATTATATGTTGAATGATTGAATTAAAAGATACCTTTCAACTATTTGAATGTGAATTAATCTAGCATTGGGATTGAAATGAAAGAACCCACTTTTAGATATATTGCAAATTAGGGCCCCAGAGTGTACTATACCCAGATATACTTTGCAACAGATAGGGTTCATTCTTGTCCCTTTTAAAAAAATTCTGTGGTACTTGGTAACTTCATGTGAGTCCGTATCTTGAGGAATCATGGCTTTCTGAATCCAAGTGCAATATGTACTGATTTTAAAAAATGATGATCCTCAGAGAAACGGATGACAAATATTGCTAAGAATTGTAGAATTGAAAAGTATTCTAAATGGTAAAATCACCTTCTCAGAAGGCAACTCTGCTCTTGTGGAGTTGATAGAGTATGCTTTCTTTTAATCAAATGTTGCTTTTCTCCAATCCTCTTCTTTCTACCTAGCTTGAGTTTGGTGGCTGATGACTATTTTCTTGTGATATTCAGATAACAAAAGAGATAAGTGGATGCCTGTTTTCCTTCTGTGTTCATTTCTTGGAGGTGGTTTGATTCATTTATCACAAGGCATTCCAAAGCTTCAGAGTTCTGCTAAAATTGCAATTCCCACACTAAGTGATATGGGCATCCCATGACCTTGGAACTGATGAACACTCTTTTAGCAAAGGCTATTCACTTGAACATTAGTTTCTGAGGCCAACTTCCAGCTTTCAATTTGCTATTTAGTAGTGCAAAAAGCAGGAACAATGAGGACCTCAACAACAAAAAGAAAGTATTAACAATAACACCAAAATCCAAGTGTTGTTTATAGTAGTAAGCAAATGAACCCAATTTTCAAAATTTGTCTTCATTCCAAAAAGACCAACCTGGCTGGCTGTTGTAAATCTGAAAATGAAAATTCAAGTATCCACTCAATGTTCTGGGGAAAAGATGTAACTGAATCTTTTGGCTGAACCACGCATGGGCTTTACTTTAAATGCAGAAGTTCTATCAGGTCCCTTCCAAGCTCATTATGTCTGATGCTTGGAATTGCTGGTGAACCATTCAATATATTTGCACAGGAGTACTGAGTTGGGTCTGCTAGAGTTTTGAGTCCTCTTAAAGAGCATGAGACTTTATTTTCTTGTCCCAGACATATGTAGGCAGGCATGGGAAGATTTTTGTCATGTATTTTAGCCTATGTTTCCTCTGAGAATGGGCATTTACTTTTCTATGAGCCCATCTAGCAAATGGCCATTCTTTCACTAGAACTATTTCGATAAGAATTCGGGAGTTCAATTACATCTACCAATATAACAAGTCTGAAGTCAGCATGAGACTCTGTCTCAAAACAAACAAACACAAAGTAAGTAAGCCAAAAGTTTGGACTGACAGCCTTGGAAATTTGGAATGTGGATGAGGATGCAATAGTGAACTGTGAACTATCATGTTGAAAAGTCAAAAGAAATTGGAGGACATATAATTAAAACAATGACGTATAAGAGGAAATTTGCTCAGAAATGGATGGAAGGGATAGTCACCCTCCCAAAAGCATAAATGCATTATAATATTCCAAGATGGGAAGAGAGGAAGTGGCTAGTGTAGAAGATGGATTTTTGCTTCATGCTTTGGGGACTACCACATCTACAAAAAGCACTATTGTATTTGGATTACTAATGCAAGTTCCTTTGGACTGATTCCTAGGCTGTCTCTGCTCACCTCTCCATTTCATTTCTTCTCATAGTATTTTTTTCTTTACAGAAGCAGGTCTTCCTGGATTTCCATGACTATACTTGTGGTGGTATTATGTTCCCCCAAATATTGTGTACCTTAATAAACTTATCTGGGGTCAGAGACAGAACAGCCACAATATTAAACAAAGGTTAGGCAGTGGTAGCACACGCCTTTAATCCTAGCATTCCAGAGACAGAAATCCCTCTGGATCTCTGTGAGTTCAAGGCCACATTGGAAATGGCCAGGCGTGGTGACACACGCCTTTAATCCCAGTAAACCAGCCTTTAATCCCAGGGAGTGGTGGTAGAGAGCAGAAAGGTATATAAGGCGTGAAGAAACTCGAGGCATTTGGCCTGGGTAGGCATTTGGCCTGGAGAAGCATTTGGGCTGGTTAAGCATTCAGGCTTCTAGCAGCAGTTCAGCTGAGAGTCATTCGGATATGAGGACATAGAGGCTTCCAGTCTGAGGGAGCAAGACCAGCTGAGAAGTTTGCCAGGTGAGGTTAGCTGTGGCTCGTTCTGTTTCTCTGATCTTCCAGTGTTCACCCCAATACCTGGCTGAGGTTTGATTTTATTAATAAGAACTTTTAAGATTCCTGTTACATCTCACCTGCAGATTGAGGTAAAAAATTTACTTGTGTAAATTTCTTTCCCAGAAGATTTAACCTACTTGACCCAAATTATAACCAACAAAATCCAATTTTAACATTGACCTTGTTAGTTTAAGCCACTGTTTGAGTCACAGGAAAAACATCTGTTCTTAATAGACCAGTCAACTCTGTCAACAGTGACCATTAAGTCACAAAGAATGATTCAACACAGCACATTGTTTCTGGCGTACCAGGAAAGATGCTGCAATTGTATTCAATGTCAACGGCCACTGTCACCATAGATTGAGGCCAGCACTTGAGACTCATCAGAATTAAAGCAGCTTGACCAGCTTGGAGCTGAGACACCCTCTTTAGTTCTTTTGACAAGAAGGTAGGTGTGTAGTATATTCAATTAGAAGCTGGTGTTCACCAAAGTGTATATGGTGAAGGCTTGCCAAAGAGCTCCTATCTATGAGTGTCACTACATCCTGCACAGTTTCAGTTATTGATCGAACTGGAGTGATAAGGGAATAAAGGACAGAGACACATACAGAAAAGCTGGGATCAGATGGGTGTACTTGCTATGATGGAGGGACCCCGACTATGCAAGTGACTTGGAACCTCAGTGTGTTTGTTATGTACCATAAGAAAAAAAAGAATTAGCTAGTCCTGGTAGGAGGTCTCTGTAGGGGAATGGTATTATTAGGCTGTAAACATCCGGGAGAAGGATGCTGTGATTGCCACCTTTGGTGCTAACTGCCAATATCTGCATATTGACCAGAGGAAGCCTCCTTCATCAACTCTAACCCTGACTCAGGGACAATTTCCATGGATCTGAGGCCTTGGTCCTTGTCAATAATACATTCACTTAGGACTTCATACACTCTTTACACATTCACTCAGGGGTTCCTTGGTTCCCCACAAAGTAGGAAGACAAACTATCCCACTTAGGTGCTGCCTTGCTAGAACAAAGATACAGTATATGATGGCTTAATTCTATGGGAATATTGCTCACATTTTAGGGGCCCTGCATCATTCTACTTTACAGTCCAAACAAAAACCCATAGAGTGGGTGGCATAAGGAAGATAAATTTATTTCTCAGAGTTATGGGGACTAGAGGTTCAAGATCAGGGTCCTGGCATCAGGTTGGGTTCCAGTGAGGGTGCTACTTTTGATTTTTAGGTGGCCGCATCCTTGGTGTATCCTCACATGGTATAGAGACAGTGATCTCTCTTCTTATGAAGCCACTAATCTTATTGTGAGGATACCATCCTTATGACATGATCTAAATGTAACTCTAAAGACTGTGTCTCCAAATACCACCATGCCAGTTTTAGGGCTTCATCACATGAACTGAGGACACAATTCTTTCCATTGTAGACCCTAAGGGAAAAATAATTACATTCGGGAATTCCAAATCATGCTGGAAGCATGAAGGAAATTGGATTTGTGTGGCCCAAAGACCTGATGGAATCATCTTATTTTACAATTACAAATGTCTCTTTCCTCTGGTCTAGCCTTCATCCCATCTCCCTTGTAGCTGGCACACAGTTCAGCAGCATTGCCATTGTGGATTTCCCAGTAAGTTTGTACTTCTGATTCTTAATACCCTTCCATTCTGCTGATACATTCTTTACTTCTGTGAGGCAGTTTTCATTTCATTTTACTGCAGTGAATAAGTGCTAAAAAAGTTGCCTTCACGAGAACTTCAAACCTTTCATAAAAATCTTCAGCTGTGGTTCAAAGGTATTCTGCAGCTGACAAATGTATTTCTAGTATTTCATTTCTTTTTCTTGATGATGTTTGCCCTTGAAGTTTCACTACCATTTTCTTATTGACCACAGTCACCCACAATAACAACACAAGATTGCCTGTTTTTCTCCTCTTCTATGTTTTCCTTAAGAACTATGACATCTATTTCATAACCATCCAGATTTGTATGACAGCCCCTTCCTCATTTCTCAATTCGTATAATTTAGTAGTCAGGAAAATGATAAGGTTATTTAATTTCTCAAATGGTTACACATATTTTAAAATTTTGGCGTACTACTGAATACCAACATAACTCAGGCTGGCAAGTTGGTAGAGTCTACTTGTGCACTAAAAT
This sequence comes from Peromyscus aztecus, assembly GCA_902168405.1. Lineage (NCBI taxonomy): Eukaryota > Metazoa > Chordata > Mammalia > Rodentia > Cricetidae > Peromyscus > Peromyscus aztecus. The sequence goes on from CABHPQ010151756.1 coordinate 38,532, forward strand.
AGGCGTCTTGGTTTGCAGCGCAGATAAACCTCTGGGGCATGCAACCTCCAGCTGAGATGTGCTCCCCCATGTTTTCCTTGCTGGGGTGATCTGAAATCTCTCTGAAACGATGAGCGAACGTAAACCCATCCTTTCAGACTGATGCTGTCTGGTGTTCTGTCACGGCAATGAGAACCATAGCTGAAACAAGGAGACTGGTAAGCCCAGGTCAAACTTTTGCTCAAATCACATCCTTTTTCTTGCTGTCACTTGAATCTTATTTACACCTCTGGGACCTGACCTTGGTCTTCCCTGGAAAACTTTTGTCCTAGAGTTTCAAATGACTCATTCTTTTTAAGTCTTTACTCAAATGGCCTCTCCTCAGGGAAGTCTTTCTCCCAAACCATCCACCACTGCCCTTGCTTCATTCTGTTACTGCTGTGGCTGCTATTGTTCTTTAGCAATCCCTGAATGATCAGCTTCTGTCTCACCACCGGTTGCAACCCCACAAGGATTGGTGCCATGACTGACTTGTTCATAACTTTCTCCCCAGTGCCTTGAAAATTTAGTAAGCACTCCCTAATACATTTATCCAGTTCAGTAACTAGATAAATGAATGTTACTATTCAATTAAAACAAGACAAAACTGATTAAATATTTAAATACTCACAAGAAAGGTGTTAAGATAAAATGGTCAGAAGAAAGCATGTGAATCTTGAAGTGCTTGAAGTAAATATGTCTACTGTAAGGCAAGAGGATAACACACCCTGAAAAATAAGCACAAAGAGAAGAATTGAAGCCTTGAAAAGTGGAGCTGGAAATATGACTCAAAGAGTAAAGCTGCTTGTTGGCAAGCCTAATGACATGAGTTCCATTCCCAATGCTCACATAGTAGAATGGGTGAACCTTAACTCCAGGAAACTGTCTTCTATCCTTTGCACAGGTGCCATGGCACATACATGGGCACATTCACAACACACACATATGTACACATGCACACACATAAATAAATAAGTAAACAAACAAATAAATCAATGTAATTACAAAATTTAAAAGTAGTATAAAAAAGAAAGAGTTTTTGGGGGGGCTGTCTGCTTTTGAGCAGCTATGAGAAAGTTGTCAATGGAGAGCTAGAAAACTCTTTGTCACGGGAAATCTTCCATCCTACAATAGCAGGATGAATTGGTTAGCATAAAGATCCTCTCTGGCTTCCAGAGCAGAGTCCTTAGAAATTAAAATGGTATTTAAAGTAGAACACTGGAGAACTGTATGTTGGTCAATGAAAGTATGGGAGTAACACAGTCCGGATGGAAGCCTTGGGGAGATCTTGCAGTGATTCCAATAGCTACAGAGATCCCTGTGCACTACCTCATCTAAAGATCCATTTCATTCATGTTGAAACTGGATCTGGTAAGTGATATTCAGACATTTAGCCAGGAATAGACATTGGAGTACAAGATGGTATTGTAGGAAAGGAACAATGATGGTTAGAGCTAGCCACTGCACCAGCTGGAAGAACATCCAATATCTGAAAGCAGTCCATATCTCAGGGGAGTGTGGGAAAAATTGACTTATGCTTATTGGGTGAAGAACTGTTCTTAAGGATTACATGTCAGAATCACCTAGAAAATAAAGTTTCTGAAAAGCAGGTGAAAGCACATTGGCTGATTTTTTGAGAACTAATTTCCCAGGGCAGAGCTTTGTGGCATACAGCACTAAATATTGTGATGCACAAAGAAGAAAGCAATGTTTGCTGTTTGTGTTAGGCTAAGAATCATAAGCTTCTTCTGATGGGAGATTCATCCAGAAAATTCATGAACACTGGCAGTCCAATTACTGTGTCTTTTTTTTTTTTAGTACTGATTCTTTGAACTCTTATGAACACTGTGATGAACAGTCTAGCCCATTGGTGCTTTCTTTGGTACAGGTGGAGGCTATCAGTTAAACTTGACCACAGTATTGTTCCTTGCATGAACACCTTGCAAAGCCGTCATTCTAGATGCCTATAAATCATACACTGGGGAAGCTAACTTTTAAAAGTATCACTTTAAAGTCTTTTTTTTTAAAAAATGTGAGTGGGATTTGGATAACAATAGGATGGTTGTGTGCCTAAGTAGGAGATGGTTTAATTTAGCACTACTGTCCTGCTGTAATTATTAATAGCTCTCTGGCCTTTCTCTCTCCAAAGAATTCTAGTTTGGATAATGAATTATATGGCCATTCGTGACTACAGAAGAAGACCCAGCTGTAACTGTAACTCACCAATAGGTTTCTCTTCACTTTTAATTACAAACCATTCATCTCTTCCAACCCATGCCTCTCACACATAAAAATCTGACCCTTAATTTTACAAGTCATTTTCCAATAGAAGGAATTAGAAGTGACGCGAATTCATTGAAGGCAATTTTTTTTCCAGCATAAATTTGTTTCCAAGTGTAACACAAAGTAAAGTCAAGGTTCCTTATCATCATGTGAGGGGTACAGAAAATAACTGGATTCAGCTGGCCTTGCAAAAGCAGCCTCTCAGAGTCAATCTCCAAGGCCAGGCTTTTATTAGTACATGGGCCACAGTGTGTTGTTTGCTAGTAATCCAGGGCGTCTATCAATAAACACTGTAGCTGGGCAAAAGAAGACAGCACTATGTATTGTCCAGGGACAGTGAATAAACTGTTTCTCCAAAGGAAGGGGCGAGTAGCTAGTTTTAGCAGTCATTTGAAGAGTCTGTCAGAGAGGAAAAGGATAGGAAAAATCTTTGAAGTTTTCTTTCAACCTTATAATCATATGTCACACACATTCAATGTGGATGAATGTAGAAATTGTCTCTGGCGGTGATTGATTATTTCCCCACTCAGAGATGTCCAGGACAGAAAATACAGGACTTTCTTTGGAACCCTTTGTGTTTCAGCAAATCTCCAGAAGTTCTTCCTTTGGTTTGTCAAACAACAGCAACAAAACAAAACACCCCCCCAAACTCTCTCTCCTCCTCCTCTTTCTCCTTCTCTCAGTTTTATTTTCTTTACTGGACAGTGGTCATCACATACTTTATGTTGCTCTCATTTCTGAAGTCTTTCATATACTCAAATCAACTGCTGTTATTATTTAGCCATCTCTTACTGGGCTAAACTCCAAATTGCTTTATTTTCTCTGATTATTTTAGAGGCTCCCAAAGACCATTTTTTTTCTTCCCAGAAGTCTTAATTAAGCTAGAAACAATACTAGATTTACTAATGTTTCCCACCATTCAAGGAACCCAGTGCTTGATGTTAATTCTGGAAAGAAGAAGTATACTTTTCTATATACTTATCTTAAAATGTCACATGACTACCTCCTATACTTTACCTCTCAACAAACTGACGTCCTTTGTGGTGAGGAGATGGCACAGTTGGTAAAGTGTTTGGCTCCACCAGCAGGAGAAACTGAGGTCAGTTTTCAGCACTCATGTTAAAAACAAAATTAAACAAAGCAAAAGAAAACAAAACATTAAAAAACAAAACCAAAAACAAAATCCAGGCATTCTGCTCCTGTAATTCCAGTCCTTGAGTTGCAGGACAGAGGGATGTTAAGGCTTATTGGCCATCAACACTGGATGAACTGAGGTTCTCCTGGTTGAGTGAAAGACTCAATCTCAAAAAACAAGGAGGAGAGCGACTGAGGAGGACACCTGGTATCAGCTTCTGGTCTCCATGGGGACATGGACACAGAGCACACACACCAATTTGACTCCCTTTGATAATAACTATAATGCTGGCTAACAGCTAATTCTGGATTAAATTAGGGAGCACAAAGATTTTCTTCAGTTTTTACCTTGCAACCCACCAAGCACTTTCCTTTTTTGTGTTTAACATTTGCCAATAAAGAACTTATTTTGATATCATCATTTCAAACATAAAATATATTATGTGTCAGTGAACAAAATGCAATATAAAGCTTGTGTTGTAAGTTTAATAAGTTCAATTCCATCAGAACTTTTGTTCATTTAATGTACAAATGACTCAAAAGAGAAGCAAACATATATTGAATGAATAAAAGGATGAAATAACTGCCTAAGAATATTTGGTATAGTTCCTCAGAAGTTTTCTATGAATGGGATACAGAACCTGTATGGAGAGTTTGTGTTGGGACGGTGAGCTTCTCAATAACCACATAGATACTTATTATTAATTATAAATGCTCAGCTGATAGCTTAGGCTTGTTACTAACTCTTATAACTTAAATTAACCCATATTTCTTATCTATGCTCTACCACATGGCGATACCTTTTTTCAGCATGACATGTTCATTTCCTGCTTCCTCTGAGTCTGGCTGGTAACTCCTCCCTCTTCTACTCCATGCTCTCTTTTTGTCTGCAAGTCTCACATAACCTTTCCCTGCCTAGCAATCAGCCAGCCAGCCCTTTATTCACAGTGAGAGCAACACATCCGCACAGTGTACAAAAGGATTATTCCACAGCAAGAACCCAATAAAAACACTTCTCCAAATTACATCCTTTTTGAGGATGTGTAGTCATATTCCAGACATTCTCATTTCAGAAGAGCAGAAGGAAGGGAAAGAAGAGAGAAAATGAATAACAGTTTGCTTTTGTATGTGTTGTTTGCAGGAGTCTTCAAATGCTTCTAGGACTCAATAGTAAATATTAAAATCCTCATGCTGCACATTGACAAGCAGAAGCTCCAGAAATTAGTTAATCCCTAATCAATGGTGCTTCAACAGGTTAGTAAGCCATGTTCCACATGAAACTTATGTTCTTAGTCAATGCGTGACCATTGATCATAAACTGCAAGAGCCCCAAGTTGCTATAAAATTCAAGGCCCTTTTCTTTACAATGAGGACATTGATTTGAACTATGAAGAAAAGCTTCTGGGGCCAATAATGGACTAGCACAACAAACATCCATATAGGATGCATTTGCATGGCTAGGGAAGGCCATCTGAACCAAAATAGAAAAGTATTTTGTTTCAATACATAGACATTTGTCTATTTCCTAATGCTAGAGGAAGCCAGCTCTGGCAGATGAAAAATATTAAAATATTTTTATGCATAAACAATTTAGCATAATTTGGGTGTCATTTAGAATGTTTTGATAATATAACCGAATCTGGTTTCTTAAGGTACAACAGGAATTGTCAAGTCAGAAGATGAAGGCAGCTTATAAATGAGTAATTTTTCTAAACTGTTTTCTACATACCAAAGCCTGAGGTCTCAGTGTTGGGAGTAAGAGGACATATCACTTAGTTTAGAATAAATTTTAGGTCTGGATCCACATGCTTGCATGTGTATTTGTCAATTATCCCTTCCTGGAATTGTAGCAATGGTAGAAAACAATTTAGATTTCTTCCCATAGAATACTAACCCAAAGTGTAGAAAAGTATAAAATAAACAGCAAAGGGAATTTACTGAACAAACAGATGATGGTCATTATGTCAACAGCATTTTGAAAAGAAGCTTTGATGTGAATAATTTACTCATTTCTCAAATTCTGTGTGTTCTAAGTTCAGAAAAAAAAATCCAAGACCAAAATCCTTCCAGTATTTGATCACCATTCTCTAAGAAAGTACCAGAAAAATTCAGAATGCAGCAGTCTAAGTCAACCCATAAATATGTGCTAAAAATAAGTGCTAGAGAGAGGAACTGAAAGCACAGGGAAGGGGAGGCCAGAAGGAACCATGGGAAATAGAATAGCTCAAGACATTAACAGTGGAGGAGGGATACTTAAGATTCTCCCTTTTTAGAGACTGGGATGCTTCCTAGAAGCTGGTGCTCAATTTAGCCTCTGTATGTATGTGCATTTTATCTAATAGGTAAACATTCTAATTAGTCACAAATATTATTGTATTAAATTCATTTAATTGTTTTAACTTGTTATAAAACTGAATTTCATAGCAATTTTCAGAGTTCCAGGCTTGCCAGAGTTTGAACAGGAACGTTTCCTAGAGACCCACGTGTTACGTGTATGGTCCTCAGTTTGGTGTTGTTAAAAGAGGATGGGGCACCTTTAAGAAACGGGGCTCACTGGGAGGTCTTAAGGGTGTGCTGTTGAAAAGGATTGTAGTACACTTCTCTCTCTCTCTCTCTCTCTCTCTCTCTCTCTCTCTCTCTCTCTCT
>CABHPQ010151756.1:44622-58367 GCA_902168405.1 Peromyscus aztecus
TGCAGTAAGTGGGCATCCTCTGCCAAGAGTTGTCTCCACGATATACTGTGCCACTAGACTCAAAAAGCAACAAGGTCCAAAACGTCCTGGACCAAAACTTCCTGTGAGCCAATGAAAGCCCTTTCAGCTTTTACAATTCATTGTCTCTAGCATTATTTATAGCATTGCAAAGTATAAGGTCTCATTATTATAGGTCTGTACTTCTTTATGGCTTGGAGCTGCGGTGGTGTAGTTTGTCACCTTGGTACAGAAAGAACAAGGGAGCAGGTGCCACGATAAGCAGGAAGGCAATTAGCCGGAGGCCCACAGACTAATCTGACCGAAACAGAGGGTTCCAGAGAGAAAACGTCGAAAAGATCATTTGGAACCAAACTGAGGGCATTTCGAAGGTCAGAAGAAGCAATTTGGATTTTATCTGATAGGTTTTTTACACCATGTTCCCACGGTGGATTTTTATTTTGTGAAGAGCTGATGTGTTCTGAAGTTCAAATCAAATAATGTCAGACTTTTTCTATTTGTGAAAATCCAAATTAATGAAGGTGGACTTTTTATCCTTTGGGAAAATTTATATCCAATGTTTTTCTTAAATATTTGATATATGCTCTTGTGACTCATCTGATAGCACATAGTAGTTAGTCAACATCAACATAAAATAAGGCACAGAATTATGAATCCCCAAAATAGGCAAGTGGGTGAATTTATTCTTAAAGCCTTTCCTGTCTTGGAGATTTGTCCTTATAGTTTATATTTTTTATTATAGTCTCATAACATCTAGTAAAATATTATTTCTAGTTTAATTGATTCACATCTCCAAGTTTATTTCTTTTTAAAGAAAAATTTAGTGTCTTACTTAAAGAAAAGATGATAATAATCTTTTAAAATGTATTAATGTACATGTATGTGTGTATGGTATATGTGTGTATGTGTGTGTTTGTGTCTATGTACATGTGTGTGTCTGCCTGTGTGCCATGGTATGTGTGTGGAGGTCAGAAGACAGCTCTGTGGAGTCAGTTCATTCCACCAACATCAATGTGGGTTCTAGAGACTGAATTCATGTTGTCAGGCCTGTGTAGCAATGATCCTTACCTGCTGAGCCATCTTGTAGCCCAAGAAAGTAGAGATATTTTGAGCCACTGTAAATACCTTAACTATAACACATCATTTTACTCTCTCAGTAAATGCTACAGACTAGAGGAGAGTGGCCCTGGAGAGGATCTGCATGGTAAATATATAGCTATGAAGTGCAGAACTAGTATTTCCTCCTTCTTCCATCTGGGGCTAGAGTTCTTCTTGATACCTTTGATTACCATAGCTCCCACTTATTCTTCTACTTGAATTAGCCTAGGAATAATGATGACAGTTAACTGTCAGTCATGGACTATTTTTGCTCTTTTTATTATTCTTATTTTTTTAATAGACCAGCATGATGATTTATTTTAACTGTAAACTTGAAAAATTTGGAATCACCTGGGATGAGAGCTTTAGTAAAAGATGGTCTAGATCATGTTGGCCAATGGGCATGTATGTCTATGTGCAAGGGGAGGTAATTGTATTAATTAAGATGGAAAGACCTATCCCCTGTGGTTGGTTCCATTTTTAGCCACCATTGTCTCCAGAGCAGCAACTGTCACAAGGGCAGGGTTTGGTCAGAGAGGGGAGATTGAGGTCTACCATCATTGTTCTTCATCCTAAGATGAAGGCCAATGAGTATTGTTTTCTTATTTTGTGTATGCAAAAATTTACAGACATATGGTCTGAGATCAGTATCACCAGTAACTGAAACATGTAACATTCTTGGGGAAAATTGGAAATATTTAGATAGTTTAGTGCACATGTGATTCATCAACTATATTGTGCATAGTAAACTCATTGCAGAAAAGACTTTATTTATTCCCAGAAATCGGTACATATCATAATTATTATACATGTTTAAGTATGCTTCAGACCCTAAGATAGTCCTTGGGCAGAGTTTTTTCATAACATCTTGACAACCTAAAGGCCCGTTGCCAGAGGAATTACAGTCTTCAGAAATGGGGGCTCTGGAGCACCCCATGAGCTCAGATCATTGCTACATTTCACAGCTCTGGGATATCAGATAGTAACCTTAAATTTTCTGGGTCTCTGTTACTTAATCTTAGAAACCTGTATGGAGAAAACCATTGTTTGGATAAGAGTTCCACAGAGACCCTGTTACAGAGTCATTCCCAGCCCACAGCACTATTGGGATATGGTGGAACCTTTAAGAGATGGGACCTAATTGAATGCCTTAGGTCTGTGTGTATATCTTCAAAAGGATTGTGGGATTCTGGTCTCTTCTGCTTCTTGGCTGCTGTGAGGTGAGCAGTTTCTTTTACAACACACTCCCACTATGGATGTTTTGGATCATCACAGTCACTGAAACAATGCAACAACTGGCAATGAACTGAAATCACCAAAACTATGAATGAAAACAGATCTTTTTAAGTTGATTATCACAGAGATGTCATTACAGCAAGTGAAAGCTAACAGTGACAATAGTAGCATCTACTTCATATAGTTGTAAGTAATGAGTGAATTGCATATGCAATACCCTTTTAAATAATACCTAGTGCATTGTAAAAATAAACAGTGACAGCTACTATCAATACTTGGTAGAAAACTTGAGGTTTAGAAAATTAATTTAGACCATACAGCTAGTAAGTGGTAGGTAGGGCAGGAATTCCAGCTGAGGCCACCTAGGTAGCAGCAGTGGATAGAATTAATTCAGTTGTCAGTAATGCAGTATGAATACATCAGCTGAACTAGAATGTTAAAATTCATTAACTTAGGAAATTTCTTGGTTAGTTGACATTAAAATAGTTTTGTTTTAATCAATAGTCATGATTGATCATTTAGATATTATTTTCAAGATACTTTTGGAAGTATAGAATAATCATAGTATGGAAGTTTCTAGAATATGAAATTACATTTACTGAATCTCTATAATACTGAGAAAAAACTCCAAGGGCTAATGACCTGAGAGGCATACTAGTGCATACTAGTTTGGCTATTCCACAACAGCTGAAATTGTTATTGGGATTGTGTGATGTTTTGCTAAAAATACTGTATAGTCTTGAGTTCCTTCTAGTTTTCCCACAAAGCACAATCAACTAGTCAGAAACAGCAAGTCACATAGTTAGTCCAAAGAGACTTTCCTAGCCTTAGTAATTATTTGATAAACACTTGTATTAAGGATAGTTGTGTTGCCTTTTATTTTGAATCATTAAAGGAACTTTAATCTAATAAAATATATTTGTGTAAAGCTGGATTTTCTTCAGGGGAAAAAAAGCATGAGAAACTGGAGAGATGTCCCAGGGGTTAATAACATGTATTGCACTTGCAAAGGACCCAAGTTAGGCTTTCAGCAGCCACATTGGGCGCCTCATAACCGATTGCAACTCCAGCTCCACAGGATCCTAGGTCTCTGGTCTTTGGAGAAAACTGCACTCATACATACATACCCGTAACACAGACACATACACAGAATTAGCATAATTAGAAAATAAATCCTTATTAAAAATCTTGAGTAGAGTCCTAACAACATCACAATTGTTAGTGGCTTTTCAGTTGGTAAAAAATTTTCACTTTCGTGAAGCACATACATATTTTTTAAAAAATCCAGATACCACTTCAAACTCACTTCAAACAGCAGAAGTTAAATCATATTTTTCTTTAATAGATCAAAAGAGCGTTTGGTATTTCCCTCCCATCACTCCAGCCTGTGCATTAACCCAGATAGCAGGCCAAATCATGAAGTAGCTGTTGGCTATGGCAGAAAGTTGAAAAATAACACAAAGCTTGTAAGTTGGAATGAAAAACCATGGCTTTCAGGGTGCTTATTCAGACGGTTGTCCTCAATCAACTGTAATTTGACCTTTTTCTTGTTATAGTAGTTGTCAAAGCAACATCCATTCTCCTCCATTCTGCAAAGCCTTACGGATGATTTTTGCTCATGATCAGCAGCTTCAAGAACACACAAGGATTTTTCACTTGAGTCAAAGAAGTCCTCATCTTCTTTCTTTAGGACCATAATGTGAAACCAATTCAGGAGTCCCCACTAAAAACCTGTATTTCTAATTTCCACCAGGTCTGATCTTCTTACAATTTCAGGAACTAGCTGTCCCAGATGAAAGAAAAGACAGAAAAAGAAAAGAAAATTAAAAATAGAAACCATCAAAGAAAACCAAAACCAAACAAAAACTTGTTTTGTAGCTTGAAGGATATTAATTTTTTAAGATTTCTGTCTTGGTGAAAAACATTTAGGGAAGTCTTGTTACTATTAAGAACAAAATTCTCCATTACTAGGAGTTTTCACTAGGGTCACCCTTATAGATTCCAGGGAGTTTCTATTATACTAGGTTTCTACCACACCCCAGAAATACCCACCAATTCCAACCATCTCTCCCAGTATTCTCTTCTTCCATCCCTCCCACTCCACCCCATCCCTCCTGTTCCCATCCTTCCCTGCTCCCAGTACACCCTCAAAATTTATTCTATTTCTCCTCCTCAGGGAAATCTTTGTGTCGTCCCTTGAGCCCTCCTGTGGATTGTAGCATGGTTATCCTTTACTTTACAACTGACATCTACTTGTAAGTGAGTACACACCATGTTTGTCATTCTGGGTCTGGGTTACCTCACTCAGGATGATTTTTTTTTCTAGTTTCATGCATTTGCCTGCAAATTTTATGATGTCATTTTTTAAAAATAGCTGAGTAATACTCCATTGTATGAACCCGTCATCTTCTTAAGCAGGCAAGGCTTCTAGTGGAGGGATTGGGACACCAACCCAGCCACAACCAACCCAGCCGCAAAACCCTTGACCTACAATTTTTCCTGTCTGCACGATGTGCTGGGGTAAAGGTGGCACAGAACTTGTGGGAGTGGCCAACCAATGACTGGTCTTACTTGAGAACCACATCACAAGAGGGATCCCACCTCTGACACTGCTAGGAGGACCAGCGGCTGTATAGCCCAGAGACCTAAGATAGAACCAAACATGACTGTAAAAAGAAAAAAAGAAAAAAGTCAATCAAGTGATTCCTAATGATACTCCTGACAGTGGGAGTCGGGGCTGTCTCTGACTCTTGCCTGCTTTAGGAACCCTTTTCCTCCTACTGGGTTGCCTCATCCAGTCTTGATTTGAGGGGATGTGCCCAGTCTTATTGTAATTTGTTATGCCATGTTTATTTGAGATCCCTGGGAGATTTGTCTTTTTTTTTTTTTTTTTTTAAGGGAAATGGAGGAAGAGTGGATCTGGTTGCGGGGGGAGGGGGTGCTGGGAGGAGAGGAGGAGGGGGAAACTGTGGTCAGAATGGAATATATGAGAGAAGAATGAATAAAAATAAAAGTAAAATGTGAAGCCTAATTAGCAAGTGAGAAAAAAGAAGAGCAAAATCCATCAGCCATTGCTGAGAACTGCAATAGTCTAGGAGGTGGGCAGAGGGCGGGAAAAGGGCCCTTTTACTTTGGTGTTTCATTTCTGTGTTGTTGGTGGGAAGTTACCAATGGTGCTTGTTTGTGTCCACTCTCTCTGTTATCTCTTATGGGAAGGGTACCACTCATTAAAAGAATCTACAGTGAGGAGATTTTTTATTGTTCAGGAAATACCTCTTAAATAACAAACATTAGGTTTTCAGATGCTGATTAATGAAAGTGATGATGGGATGAAGTCTATAATGTTCCTTATATACTCCCGAGTAGCGATGGAAGCAGAAGTGTGGAAGTTTCTGTAATAACTTCCTTTATTTCCTGGATCCCTTCCCCCTTCCAGTTCAAAAGAATGGTGCTAACAAGGAGCTAACTCACATTTTCACATGAAGGGGAACAAGTTATGAATGTGTCTTATGGCCAAAGCAGAAGCATTGATAATAAGTCAGTAAGGTAACGATTGAAAGACATGATCAGGCTTCAATCTGTCTGGCATGCCTTGTCCCCAGTCCATCCGCCTTTTCCTGTCCCTTTGTTTTATCTATTTGTGAACAATTCTCTGGCATGTATGTATACTCTCTGGTGACAGTTCTTTTTCCTGAACTGTAATTTCAAGAATGTTTGCATAGCAAATGGTCCTGGAGTATAGATATAGGTCACAGGGGGTGTTTGTTTTATGTTTACCGTAATGAAGATAATGTTTCCTTCTGGGGTAAAGGCTGGACAGATTTGAGTGTAAAACCCTTTATAGTGTTGGGGGTTTCCAAGCTTGGTGTCTCCTAGCTGTAACTGAGATCATTCTTTGCGTAGTACCTACCTGGTACTTGTTACTGACTACCTTGTCCTTGCTATTGTCTCTGTGGAACATGGTGACAAGAAGAACAGATGTCAGCATGACGCTTATGATGTCTTCTTGTTGTATGAATATGAATCTTCCTTGCTCAACATACTTAGCAAAATGAAATCTATTATCTGTAGTGAAATGCAATACTAACTGATCAGATAAGCAAAAACTCAAGGGAAAATAATCCCCATATGAAACTTGTAATTTTAGACATTACTAGTGACATGATTTAACCTCGAATTCTTTTACAAGATTGATATAGTAGTAGTGTCTGCTGCAGAGCTGTGAATTTGAAATAAGTAATACATGTAATCTTCTAACATTATGGCTGCAATAGAGAAGTGCACTAAAGATATAAGCAATAGTATAATTATTATGGTTACCAGTAATACTTCTTTGGGCCTGCAGTATGCCTGACAACATTCCATACAGTACAGTTCACCAATGTAAGTTATAATACTTGTGATTTACCCATTTAAATGAGCAAATTATATTTCTACCCTGGTAAGTTAGGCTGCTTTTGTTTATGCCATTGTCTCCCATGGGGCTTTATATTAAAAAATCCAGGGCCTGGCACACTATGGTTGCTGTAATCTTTAAATATTGCCAACTAGACTCCAAATACTTAGTTCTGAGTTGATTTCCATTTATTGAACCAGGATTATTGAAGCAGAATTCTATATCAACCTGGAGCGTAACTGACCTTACTGAGATCTGGCATTATATTAAGGGGGACTGAATAAATTTTATCCAGAGAGAAAAGGAATCTCCTTAGGCATTGTGGAAATGTTGCTGGTTGAAGAATCCATTCTAGGTGAAATGCTTTATTGTATTGTTTCCTCTTTCTTTGTAATGAATATGAAAAATAGCAGGTCAGCATCTTTTGTCAATGACTTGTGTTTATAGACTTTAATCATTCCCATGGTTATACCTTGGATTTATTCCAAAAGTTCCTTTTTTTTTTCCATGCAGTTGACAGTTTGTCCTTGGACATCTGCTTTTTCCCAAGCGTGGGATTGTCATATTCAGGCTCTTCCCAGATGTTTCATAATCATCCTCTGGAGTTTAACATAAGCTGGACTCCCCAGAGAGACTGTTCTCAGTTACCATGTCCCAAAGCCTCAACCATCTCAGCTGCTAAGAGGTGCTGTGCTTGCGTGCTTGCCCACACTCTGTCTTTCAGAACAAAATCTTATGTGGCAAAACCCTTGGCCCACATTTGTACTCTGATACAAGGTGGTACTAAAAGATAAAAGACCTGGAGACACGAGGGATGCAAAATAAAGACAATTTATAATAAACCCATAGCCAATATCAACCTAAATGGAAAGCAGCTCAAAGTATTTCCACTAAAATCAGGAACAAGACGAAGATATCCACTCTCTTCATACCTAGTCAATATAGTACATGAAATCTTCTCCAGAGCAAGAAGACAACTGAAGGAGATCAAGGGGCTACCAATAGGAAAAGAAGACCTCCATGTTAAATTTTGGGTAGGAAAACTGAAAATAAAGAGACATTTATTTATAGAAAACTTATATATTAAGGGAACTAGGCATTTGCTTTACTTTTTAAGTTCTCATTTGAAATGAAGATTTTGCTTAATTAAAATGGGAAAGAGCTAACCAATTCTGGTGAATACATCCACACACCATACAAGTAGCTTTTAGTCATTTATTGTCAACACAGTTAGACTAGGTTGGTTGGTCACACATCAAACTGACTTCTCATCTTCCAGGTCACCAACTTCCCTAAATTGTCTTGTAGAATACCAGTTCAGAAAGCAAACAATGAAAATAAATGTAAGAATCTAGCACACTAACCAATTGCCCTGGAGATTTTAAACATAAATTAAAATAACTAAAGCAATGGCATGCATTTACTAAAATTCTGAGATATCCCTGGTAAAGCAATCTGTTTAGGAATAGGGGTGTGTTTAGCAATACAGTGCATATTAGCAGGTCTAAGGCCCCCAGATTAATTTCTATTTAAAAGAAAGAAAGAAAGAAATCTAACTTTATTCAGATATTCATTTTCCATAATTATTTCAGCACAGAATCCTTTTGTATAAATCAATCTTAACACCTTTTAGTGTTATTATCTAAGAAAGTACCAGGAGGTTTGGAAAAAAAAATTCAAGTCAAAACAGTAAGGTTGACAAAAACAAAATGTGAAAACATCGTTCTAGTCAAAACAGTGTGATGAGAAAAAGCAAAGCAAACCATGCCACAACCTGGAAAGTCTACTGCATTTCTCTTTCACGTTCCAAAGTTAAAAGAGTATATTGTGAATTCTTTTAATTTTCTCTAATAATGCCATGTTAGATTGATTCCTAAAAAATTACCATCTTCCAATATGAAAACCATTTGCTTTGGGGTGGGAGAAGGTGATTTTATAAATGACCATAGGAGAAAGACACTGGAGGAAGATGTTTAGAAGTTACATTTACTCAATTTTCAAGTAAGTTGTTGAGCTGGGTACCATTTATGTCATTAATGACACTGTCTTTTGAGAGCTTAGTAGGTCTCCTACCTACATTTTGTTCTTTGTCTTATAAAATCACTCTTGCTAAATACATTGAACACATATAGATGCATATATCCAAAATATGTAACTGCCTGAAGAAGAAAACACACACCACCTGACTTCTCTGAGTTATCTAGAAGTCAGACAGTATAGACCGGTCCTCTGTCCTTTCTCATCCCACATACCAGCAGAGGTCATGGTGGTCTAAAAGTTGCCTCCTCCATTATATTTTATTCTCAGTTTCTGGTATATGTCCAGAGGAAGTTTAGAGTTTCAAAAAGAGGCACAAATATGCAGCTGCTGTAGCTGTACATTAACCAGTACTTAAAATTTTCATCATCAAAAAACTGATGGAGTTTGCAAGCCTTTTATAGAGGACTAATGAAAAATTTACTGTTAATTTGCATTGAAAATGAAACCTGATTAGAGCAGTCAACTATTGAGAAGTAAGATAAAAGAATACCGCAATTAAAATAAAAATGTTAAGGAGGTTTATAGATAGTATGTATGCACTAGTATGTGAATATATTTGCCAGAAGTAGACTTTACTTTTTCTATTTTTAATATTTTGCATTGCTGACATTGAACCCAGAGCCTTGTGCATGCTAAGCAAGTGATGGACCACTGAGCTATTTTCCTAGCTTCCAAAATGGAATTTATAATGAAAAGGTGAAAGCTGAGTGTATTTTTGTTCTTATACAGTAGTGCTGAAGCTATGTGAAATCTTTTGAAAATGAAAGAGCTCAACTAGGTAGCAATTATGAAGATTTTTTTGTACTTTTCTTGGTTATTAAGGCAGCTAAATGGAGCACAAATAATGAAATAAAGCATTAGCAATTAATATTCTAATGGAAGTGTGATGTGTTGTGAGGATCAAGAAAGCATTAAACTTTCTTTAATAAGAAAACATGTTTCTTAAAAATGAAATTTGGAAAGCAATTCTCTTTGAAAACAATTTAAAATATTGCCCCAGTATTGAAGTCACTCAGAAATGGTGCAAGCAATCAAAGATTCTTTTCCTAATTAAAATTTGATTCCTAATTAAATTTTTTTAAATTAAATTAACTTCCTAATTAAAATTCTCTATCTATCTAGCTCCATTTGTTGGTTTATTTATTTGCTTGTTATTTGTTTGTTTGTTTGTTTGAGGCAGGTCTCACTGTGTAGCCCTGACAGGCCTGGAACTTGCTTTGTAGTCCAAGCTGGACTCAGACTCACAAATATCTGCCTATTTCTGACTCTGGAGTGCTGGGATTAAATTTGTTTAATTTAAATTGTTAAATTTGCTACCATTCCCAGCTTAAAATTTGACTCTTAACAAGAACCTGCGATTCTCACAGAAATAAAATGCTATGTATTTTTCTAGAAATGTATGTTCATATCATGCATTCCCCTTTGCTATTGCTGTTTGGAGGCGAAAGGAAAATTTAAACATTCAAATATATGGAATGCAATTCAAAATTTCATTGTGCATCAGATACCTAGTTCATGCACTGATAAGACAGAGTCATTCAATTGTTTTGAGCTTTTCATAGTTAATATCTTCATATAAGCACATGATCAGAAGGCATAGAGTTGCATGTGAAATAGTCACACAAAGCAGTTATTTAGGAATTAACCTACAGCGTACCTTGTACCAGTCAATATTAATTAACTAATTTCACATTAACACACTTAATTGGGACTCTTGGGACTATTGAAGTCAAAGACAGTTTCACCCAGTGTGTCAGCATTTGATATTAGTTTAAAATGAAATAACTACTTTAAAATTACTTATTTACTTATTTTCTGGATTTAGTTTGAATGCTTGTGTGGGTCTTAGGAAACAGTATTAATAAGGTAAAGTTGAAAGAATGGGTTCTCAGTTAATGAGGACTTTGCTTATATTCCTTGACAAGTGCTAGCATAGAAGTCACTTGGCCGTTCTGGTCCTAGCTCATGGTATTGTGTACTTCCCCACTGTCTCTTTTCCCTCAGTGTAGTCCATCCTTTTTAAATTTTATGAAATCATGAAATCCCAGAGGAGTCGAATGATATAGATATGATAGAATGAAAGGGTAGATTATTGGATCTACTTTTAAAGAGCAACTTGTTTAAAAAGGTTTTACAATGCTATGGATTTTGGTTTATTGATACAAATTTAGAGTTGATTTTGTTATTATATATATATATATATATATATATATATATATTTCTACTCTCTTTTAAGGTATTATGTTTATGTAACTCATTTAAATTATAATGGATAATTAAGAAGTAGAGATTAATAATTAATCTTCTATGATAGTCAAACTTATAGTCATGTTAAGTTTTCTAGGTATACATAGATATAATTCAATTAGGTAGGTAATCTTCAAACACTTCAAAGACCTACAGAATATGGCATTTAAAATGTTTTAAAAACTTAGACTTTCTGGACAGTAAGACACGTCTGCTTCTGGCAGTACCAGTTTACTTCAAAGAGAAAGATGGGCATTGAAGATGCTCCATATGGAGTTTATCTTCTTCTTGGCAAAAATAGTCATTTGGGCAAGAAACTGTTCTTGCCTGTACTGCTTGAAAAAAATGTTGTATTGACTGGACTTGCAGGACCCATAGAAAGGTGACCACTGAACTTTGCTTGGCAAAATAGTCCTTCAGGTTCCTGCTTTGCAGAAGAAACTGCCAGACATTCTATAGGACACAGAAAAAAGTGACTGAGAGACTTAGGCCTATGGGCTTAAAGATGGATGCCCCACCGTTACAGAGGAACTTTCAATGATTGTCCAGGCAGACAGCTGTCTCTGTCATTCTAGATTTTTGGAAGTTGCTCACAATGCACTTCCTGTTTACTTAGGTAGTATTATATCCTTTTGAGGTCTTTGATGTAGTTAAAGACTAGATATAATAAAAGATAAATTAGATTTAAAACTTTAGACTCACAAATATAGGATAGACGATAGATTGTTTTCTTTAATTTTGCAAAATACAAATAGACTAGATATTATAACTATCATTATTGCTTGATAACTGTTTTGTTATATGTAATTTTACTATGTTGAAGGTAAAACTTTCCTTTTAAATAGAAAGAAAAAGGGAAATGATGGGTGATGCTGTTCTGTATGCTGTGAATATATGTTGCTCTGATTGGTTGATAAATAAAGTTGTTTGGCCAGTGGTGAGGCAGAATATGATTAGACAGGACATTCTAACTAGAGAGAGGAAGGAGAAACAGAGCAGAGGAGATGCTGCCATCCTCCCCCATGAGAAGCAAGATGTAAAGATACTGGTAAGCCGCAACCATGTCACAACATATGGATTTATAGAAATGGGTCAATTTAAGATATAAGAGCTAGCTAGCAAGAAGCCTGCCATAGCCATAGTTTAAAAATGATATAAGCCTGTATGTGTTTATTTGGGTCCAAGTGGCTGTGGGACCAGCAGGTGAGAAAGATTTGTCCTGACTGAGGACCAGATGGGACACAGGAAAACTTCCAACTACACAATTCATTCATCAAAATGTTCCTTTGCTAGCATCATTTCTATCTAATCACAGTGCTACAAACTGTTTCTACCAGAAACTTCAGTGTTAATTTATCTGGAACAAATGCCTTTATAGATACAACTCAGCTCAAGCTCTCAAGGTAGTACTGGGTAAGGATGGGATCTAAGGTTCAAGGTGGGCATCTGGTAAGAGACAGACAATGCAGAGATGGACAGAGGAGGAAGTCCCTGTGAAGATATAGGCATGGACTGAAGTGAGGCATCTACAATGGTTGATGGCCATCAGAGGTAGGAGAAGCACACTGGAAGGTCTCCTTCAGTATCTTTAGATGGAATCTTACAACACCTAGATATTGGGCTTCTGGTCTCCAGAATTGTGAAAAAAAATAATTCACCAAACTGAGGTAAATCATACCATCCTTAGGAAACAATTATATACTGCCTTTGTTTGGGACACTTGTTTTTCTATTCCAGGAGTCAAATGCATGTCTCAAGACCTACAAATGACAGAGAAGAAAGAATAGAGGTAAAGGTTCAATCCTCAGTCTGCCTGCCTTCAGATGTGTTTGATCCCATACACACTTGGTGAGTTTATGTAAAAAGATTCAGGTAAGTTCTTTGACTTCTCTGGACCTCAGATTCCTATGTACAAAGGCAGGTTTATACAATTTTAGCAAATATCTTGGAACAGATAAAGAGCTCAAAAATTAATTAATCTACTAAAAATGCCTAAACACGTAAGGTGTTATTTTATGTGTAAATGTATTACTTTCTTTTCTCTTCCTTTCTAAAGACTTTTCATTTGTGTGGGTGTTTTGTCAGCATGTAGGGTTTTGCTTGAGGAGATGAGAAAATGGTGTCGTTCTCCTGGGACTGGAGTTACAAACAGTTTTGAGCTATGGTGTGGGTACTAGGAATCAAAACCAGGTCTTCTGGAAGAGCAACCCAAGGTCTTAAATGCTGAGTCATCTCTCCAGACTCAAAAATTTCCTAACTTATTGAAAAAAATCTTTTCCACTCATTGTTTTTAGTTGTAAATTATATTTTATTTGATTATTCACTTGAGTTTCCCAAGAAAATATTTAGAGACTCATTAAATTTTTGCTTTTTTTTGCATATATAATAATTCAAAGATCTGTTTAGTAAGGGTGTATTTCAGGAACATTTTAAAAATAATTTCACTTGTATATGTATTGAATTTTGGTCATTTTTTAAAACATTTATTTCCAAGGTCATCCTCTTCTCTCTCCCACACCAAAATACTTCTTCCCAAGAAGCCCCCTCCTACTTCCATGATTTTTTTTTCTTTTTAATGATCCATTGAGGTTAACTGTGGTTGCTTAGGTGTGCAAAATTTAGAGATTATTTACTGGAGCTATAACACTGAAGAAAATATCACACACACACACACACACACACACACACACACACACACACACACACACAC
>CABHPQ010151757.1:0-11290 GCA_902168405.1 Peromyscus aztecus
GGTATGCTGGATTGAGTATTTGGGAGACTTGACACAGGTTATACAGTAAACCAAGCAAATCATAACAATTGCCATTATTTTGGGGAAAATATTATGAGAAAGAAATATAGTTATACTGACTTAACATTGAGTGATATTTGCATATTCTTCCAGATGGCTGAAGTGCATGCTTGGTACTTTAGAAAGTACCTCCTCCCTCACTTCCCCCTGAGCCCTGGGGAGGCAGGAACTTGAGCCACCAGCCTCTGGCCATTCTGCAAGTCTAGTATCTTCTGATACGTTATGTAAAATAACCCTTTATGGAGTCATTTGGCTTGGGTTTATGTACTCTGATACAGAAGTCAATTAATAATGTTTCTAAAACCGATGATTTGAGAAATAGCAGTATAAGTATCCTGTAGAAATGTGAAAGTACAGACCATGAAAAAAACCCACATAATTTAGCAATAATACAAGTTTAAAGTGTGCCTCTGAGGAGAGGAGGTGGGGTAGGGGTAGGGTAGGAGATAAGAGGGATGTATTCAGAAATACTGTTTTGTTTTTAAGTCTTTTGCAATATTATTTGACTTTAAATTAAGTGCATATATTACTTTGAAAAAATTCCAACATATTCTCAACTTTCAATCTAGTCACTGGCTTGTCTACTCCCACAGAGAAAGACCATGAACAGAACAGAGACTCAGACTGGGTGTGGAATCTTCCTCCACTTCAGGAAGAAGGAAACAGGACTGTGCACACACCTGGCTGAGAGCGAAGGGCTCAGAAGAATCTCAGCCTCGGAGGAGGAGGGGATGGACCAGGCTCTTGGTGTCATATGCCTTTATCTTAAAGGGAAAGGTTTCTGTGTTGACTCCTGGCCACTCATCTGGTTGTAAGTACAGTAGACATCCCCACAACCATGGCCCAGACCAAGAAGGACAGAAATGGCTGCCTCCGTCTCCTGTCCCTCCTCACAATGGGCTGTGGCAGAGCTACATCCTAGACCATCCTGGTTACAGTTCCCGAAGAGGACACTGGACAGAATTAAAGATTCACTTCAGAGACCAGAGACATCACCCAGAAGTAGGCATTCCTATCTATAGTCCAGAACTTGTTTCATCTCTCAGAATCCCACCTCTCCCAGTGTAGACAACACTGATCTACAATCTTTTAAACAAATGTCTCTGGATTTCTCTTTGCATCTTTTTCCTCTTCCTTTTCTTCTCTAGCTTCAGACCTTTGGTGTTTTCCTATTATCTAATGTTAAAACAGATTCTAGGCAGTTCCAAATTGAGGCTACTGTGATGGGTCTATTTCTAGGCAACCATTAATAAAACTCCAAAGGATGATATCATTGGAATGAACTTCACATCTTTATTTTAATAGGGTGCAACGTGTGTGGGGAATTGGAGATGTAAAGACAAATGTGCACATAATAGTTGTTCTATAATTGTCTCATTCAACACCTTCCCTACATCACTTTCCAACTCCTCTTTGTCAACAATGAAAAACTGTGTAAGCACAGTGAGCGAAGTTCTTGTGGCAATAGCTAGCTTGGCATGCCCTGGACCATCTGTAGAAATGTAGTGTGCCCTCTGTACGGTGAGAAGAGGCAGAGAAGGCACAGCTCTTGGGACAGGGTTCTGGCCAGTGGAGGGGACTGGAGATTCTGCTCATGGGAATATTTGAGGTAGAATGAAACAAAATTCCTAGGTTGCTGAATATGGAAGCAGCCTTCTCCTGAGTGCTCAGAAACATTGGAACCCCCTGCGGTTCTTTCATTGATTTAGCAAATATTTGCCGTGTGACTTCTAAGTGCCAGGCAGTGTCTGGTCCCCAGAGATGCTGCAGGAAGACGGAATGGCCACTCCCAAATATGAAGGACTGCTGGGGTAAAGAAATTAAGATGCAAGGCAGATCTTTGCCTCTTGTCTGTTTTTGTTTAACAGAACAGAGTTTTTCCCACGGATGAAAGTTCTTCTATTCTCTCTCTTCCTCTTAAAGTGGTAAATCTCTCTCGGAACCCTTACCAGCTCAGAGACGGCACCAGAGGAATCCTTCCCACGTGCCTGCCTTTGGTTTGAGACTGCTTTCAGTCTATTTTGTCACGTCTCTAAAATTATGCTTTACAAGCCAGATTATTTCTTTTTAATTCAAGTTTATTCATTATTGGCGTGTGGATGAGCCACATTGCACATGTGGTCAAAGAACAACTAGGGTGTTGAACTAAGTCCCAGGCTCCTGTGAGAAGACTTCACCCTGGAAGCTGGATTGTTTAATTACAACCTCGAGTTTGCATGGGGTGTGCTAATAAACTTGCTTGCTTTTCTTTTTTAATCTCCTTTGTTGCAAGAGTCTGCCCTAACTAGAAACTTGGGAGGTTTGAAAAAGAAAACAAAAGTGAAAACAGAATGGTTTTATTTTCTCCTCTTCACAGAAGAGTGAATCAAAGTCTTTGCATTCGTTTTCTTTTTCTCAAATTGATTCATCACTTGTGTTTTTAAAAGATCCCCTTTTGAGGCTGAAGAGATGGCTCGGCAGTTAAGAGCATGGCCTGCTCTTCCAGAGGACCTAGGTTGACCCCCAGCACCACAGCAGGTGCCTCAACACTGCTTGTAACTCCAGCCCCAGAGGATTCAACTTTTCCTGACTTCCACAGGCACTGCACACACAGACACAAAACCCCACCCATAACTAAAAATAAGATTTTTTTAAAAAAGGGTTCCCTTTCTTCTTATCAATTCCTTGGTCTTCAGGTCACCAGCCCTCAAAGATGAGGTCATGCCAGGCAGATAAACTTCCAGCACCCTCATTAAGGATGCTCATTTATTGGGTGGCATGTGTAAGGTACCTTCTCAAGCTCCTTTTGTATTTAATTTAGTATGGTAATGTAGCAGAAGAAAATATTTCTCATTAATCTTCAAAACTTCTTAGTTGGAATAGACCCTGTGACAAAAGACAGATTCACAAGAGAAAGAAAAACAAAAGGTTTTACTATAGACATTTTTGATGGATACATGCGAAGCACCCAGTAAATGAGCAGTCCCTAGAACAGTGGCTTTCAGTTCTAGAGAGTACAGTGTCTTCAAAAAGATCAGCAATTTTGAGGGAAGAGATAGGACAGAAGGACGTGACAGCTGGTGGGAAGCAAATAAATATCAGATGAAGACCAGATAGGAAACTATATTTGTGTAGATGCTCCCAGTGCCAACTCTGGGCCCGTAAGAGTCTAGAGTTGCTTTTGTTCAGAAAAAGGGTCAGGGTAACTCCCATCTTTGTAAATCTGTGTTTTGCTTCTAGAAGAATAGAGGGCAGGGAGCACTCTGTATCTACAGGTTCTTGTCTTCAGCTCTTCCATTCCCTTACAGCAGCATCCCTGCTAAACTCTACAGTCCTGGGTTGGACCATTTTGCAACCATGTAGCTATAAGAATCTTAAAACCTTGGCCTACTCCCCTCCCCCAACTTTAATATTTCTAACTCCGCTGACAAAGGATTATTTCAGGGCCCACTACTTTAGGCATAAGGGCTCTGTTAGGATTCTCCAGAGGAACAGAACCCATAGAGTGAATATTTATAAAGAGGGGATATCTTAGATCGACTTCCAGGCTACAGGTTGGATAGTCTACAGTATCTGTTTTCACACGAGAGAGGCTAAAAACCTGATAGATGCTTAGTACATGGGACTGGACACCTCAGCCATCCTCATCTGCTGCTGAAGGTCTGGAAGATGCCTAGAGAATGGCTAGACTTGAGTCCATATTGGAAGGCCAAAGAAGTTGGGGTCAGATGTCAGCGAAGGATGGTGGCAGCAGCAGTCGTGGCAGCAACAGAGTAGGTGCACTTATCAGCAAGGGACCAAGGCAAGCAGGCAAAGAGTGAGTTTTGTCTCAGATTTCGTTATATCTGGGCTGCAGACAAAAGGCACCTTACATCTTGGGGGAATCTTTCCACCTCAGTCAGTCCTTGTAGGAAACCCCTTTACAGAGCTACCCAGAGGAATGTCTTTGAGTTGAATCTAGACCCAATCAAACTGACAACCAAGATAAAGAATCATGATTACAATGTTATTTTTTTTAAGTCCTTTCTCCCAGGGCAGTTTTCTTTTTCCATCATCTTTTAGATAAAATATGTATGCCCACGTTTAGATAGCTTCTTGATAAAATAGTCTATCTCAGGTTTGATATACCCTTTCAAATGCTGACCTCGAGTTTACTCAAGTCTCTAGAAAGTCCTTTCTGGGCTGATACTAAGCTTTAACATGCCAATACACAAGAGCGTACATCTTCAAATACTGACAGTGGGATTCGATTTCCCATAGAGCCTCCTGAAGATTAGACAGGGGTGATATGGGATATGACATGCTTTAATAGTCTCGTGAAAAATGTCCCTGTGCTTATTAGGATGTAACTTGGGCCCTCTCCAGGGACAATTACAAAGAAATCCCTGGGAGAAAGAAAAATGATAATTTCTTATTCCAATTACCAGTGTGCTCTTTAATCCAAATGAAATGCCCCAGTGTGCTGATGCTTTATGAGACTCATCAAAAGACATGCCCCAGCCCTTAAGGGATGTCCAACAAGAAAAAATGTGACACATGCTGTGGCTATGGAGGGCCAGACAGATAATACAAAGGGAAGGGGGACACTTGCACTCCTTTTCCTACAGCAGAGACTCAAAGCCTGCACCCTGATTAACCTTCTTTCTCCTTTATGAGTTACTAGCTGTGAACAGAGGAACAGAATGGATGGAGTAAGTGTGTTCCTGTCCTTTGAGGGTGCACAAGCTCACCCAGAAATCAAGTCAACTTTTAGTGTTTACAAGGCGAGTAAAAGTCATATAGGGTCAAGATTTTGTTGGAACCAATTTCCTCTTCCACTCAAGTATCTCACAGATTTGTAAAGAAACTCGGCCAAGCCCTTTCTAATAACTGTCTCTGCTCACTCTCTGCTGTGAGGAGGGGAGAGATGAACAGGAAGAAAGTGATGTGTGATAAATCTAGGTAGTGCCTGCTCAGTCGGAGTCTCCTATCATGAGTTGTTTCATCTGCTATGACTTTTCTGTGGTGGTGACTTCAGCTCTTGCCTAGGTACCAGGAATGTGGTGTAGGACACAGCCCACAAATATGATGCTTTGGTATAATGGATAATTAAAGTGGAGAATTTGAGAAGCAGCAAAGTAGTAGATGTAGGAAGGTCTCCATAAATTCCACCTGAGGGGGACCGTGAGGACTCACGGGAGATGCTCTCTCCATACCAATTGAAAAGAACCCTTATCTCCAAAGACAGACAGATGCCAAGAAGAATCTGGACAGACAGGCCCTTCTATGCTTCCTGAAGCTTCTACCCTCTGCTCACATTCCCTTGTCCAATCTCATTTTTCTATGACTTCTACCATCTGTCAAAACCAGGATGAGTGCATTCAGGTTTGAATCTGTCTGCATGCATTTCTCTGTTAATCTGTCTTGTGTTTCTGAGTAAGTGTCTAGAAAAGGAGGAGAAAAAGAATGTATGTATGTATTTCATTCCCTGTGGTTTCTGGTGACCAGAAAGAGACTGTAAAAGTCTGGATGCTGTATTTACCCCAGAAACTGTAGAGAAGTCTGAGACAATTGACACTGAGTCCTTCCTATGTCACTTTCCATGTAGTGTAGGGTAAGAGGGGCCAAGGGAACTTCCCTCTTTCCCCTTTTCATGGCTAGGTTAGTAGAAGAAGTTTGTTCTTCGTTCTTTGCACCATGACTCCTGAAAATTTGGTTTCTGTTGCTCATTAGTTGTTGAAGAAAAAAGCTGTTTTCCCCACCCCCTTCCCTTGCATCGGCTTACTTAAATATAGCCATGCTAAGTATGTGAATCAGTTAAGATAATGTATTTTTAATCAGGCTGCAGGTAGAGGAAACCCCTATTAAAGGAAACAGTTTAAAGGGGTGAAATATGACTTTCAAACAAATATAGATTGAACATGTGCGAAAGATTTTATTTAACTTATTGAAGAGGGAACCAGTGAGATATTATAATCAATGCAAAGGACAATCCAGAGAGCAGAGACACATATAGGTAATTAGGAATATGAAAATGAATTTGCTTAGTAGAGCAGAGCTGTGGGGGCTCCGTCACACCTCTGCCAGACAGAATTCATTTGCATGTTTATGGGCAAGAGCAGATTTGCATTAGTAGTAGTTACATATTATTTGCAGAACTGTAAAATAGCTCAACCCCACTGACAGGCATAGAAACAGCATGGAGTGAAAGAACGTGAAAGAGTATTCTTGAAAATAAGACGACTAGTCCTTTTAGTTTTGAAAACTATTTCACTTAACCTACAGTAATTTAAGCCAATCGCTTATTTTTCTCATCTATAGAGAATTCTAGAGACAGGTAGGATGACACTAAGAACTTTCCTTAGGATCACCCACCTCTGACCTCTGACTTCTGGGGAAAAGAGCTAAAGTGTGACTTGACCAATAATGTCCAATGCTTTAATCAATCATGCCCACATCATACAACTTCCCTACAACTCACTAAAGACAAGGTTTAGAGCAGTGGTTCTCAACCTGTGTGTCGTGACCCCTTTAGGGAAGGCAAATGACCCTTTCACAGGGGTCCTCTAAGACCATCACAGGGGTCCCCTAAGACCAACACAGATATTTACTTTACAATTCACAATGATAGCAAAATTACAATTTTGAAGTAGCAAAGAAAATAATTTTATGGTTGGGGGTCACCACAACATGAGGAACTGTATAAAGAGTCACAGCATTAGAAAGGCCGAGAACCTCTGGTTTAGAGTTTCTGGACCACTGAGTATGTGCAGGTGCCTGAAGGATAGCATGCCTGGGAGGGTATGGAAGCTATGCCCTACTTCATGTGCATATCTTACACTGTGTGTCCCTCCATTAGCTGTTCTTCTGCATCCTTTGTAATAATCTCATGTAATAAATAGGAAAACATAAGTAGAGTTTTCTCTACTTTGAGTTGCTCTAGCATTTGACTCATAAAGAAAGGGAACCCCGACCTATAGCCAGTCAGTCATATGGCCAGCATGGGTTACAACTGGAGCTCGTGGTTGGCACCTGAAGTAGGGGGACATTTTATGGGATTGAGTACTTAACCTGTGGGATCTGATGCTATCCACAGGTAGATAATGTCAGAGTTGGAAGAAATTGTAGTGTTACTCTGCCCAACTTCATCTGCTTACCACTTGAAAGTCAATACCCAAGAGAAAAGAATCCAAAGAAAGTTGAGTTTACTCAAGAGCCAGCACCCTGAAAAGATGGGTGTCAGTTAAAGATCCCAGCTACACAAGGTTTTTATAAGGAAGTAAAAGAGGTATAGGGATAGTGGGACAATAGACAAGAAGGCTACACTTTGAGCAGGGTCCTCCTTATCCAAAGTGTGTGTCTTTTTCCCTTTGGTCAGAACATTGCTATTGACCTGAACCTCCTGGGACTAACCTACACAATTTTTTAGACAAATACGTTATTTATCTGCAAATTATCTGGTTTAAGCATCACCTTACATATTCTGATAAAACTTGAACAGCTAGTCTAGCTTCTAGAATCCTAAAGAAAATGATTTATACTCATCCACATCCTTATTATTTAGGTACAAACATTCTTCAGAATCAGAACTAACTGCAAAGGGTAGTTCACAGTGGGGGAGCCAGTGTTATCAGGGGGTGTCCAATCACATCCACAGGGAACCTGGTATTAGCAGTGTTGAAACCCACATAAAAGTGGAAGGAGAAAACTGATTCCAAGAAAGGTAGCACAGCCCACCTCGCTTCTATAATAGTAAATAAAAAAAGTTTGACATGTTCTCATGTGACATGCACTCTCAGTTATAGTAAATATAATAAGAATGTTTTGGATGGTGGTGGTGGTGGTGATTGTGTGTGTGTGTGTGTGTAGTGTGTGTGTGAGAGATGCATATCTCTCCCTTCCCCCACTTATAAAAATAGTAAATAAAATAAAGAGTTTTGGTGGTGGTGGTGGGGGTAGCCTTTCCTGGAGTCTGAGTCACGTGCTACTTCTAGCTGCAAGAGAGTGGGGATGTTGTAGATGTTTGTCTTCTGCAGCAGCAGAAAGCAAGGTGAAGTGGGGGATAGACTGAGTCCAGTGGTGTTTTAAGCAACCCGTCTATAGCTACGAGAGTATAGCTAATCCTCAAAGACAGGGGACCTTAAAAAGAGTTTCTGTTGTGGGATATTTGTACACTGTGTGAAGATGTATTGCTGTGATTGGGGTAATAAAAAGCCGAATGGTCAATAGCTAGCTAGGAGGTAGAGGCGGACTTCTGGGCATAGAGAAAGGAAGAAGAGGAGGGAGGAATCTAGAGACACAGGAGATGCCAGGAGACACAGCAAAAGAAACAGGAGGTGCAAGATGGAAGAGAGATAATGCCACATGATAGAATGTAGATTAATATAAATGGGTTAATTTAAGTTATAAGAGCTTGTTAGGAACAAGCCTAAGCTATAGGCCGAGCTTTCATAATTAATAAGAAGTCTTCATGCCATTCTTTGGGAGCTGGCTGGCAGAACAGAGAAAGACTTGTTCCAAGTTTCTTTGTAATCTAGAGACTTTCAACACTTGCAAGACACTTAGATTAGGTATACATATGTAACTAATTACATGCATAATGATCAGACTACAAAATACTAAATTTAAAAATAAATTCAGTTGCTTCTGGGGAGATTAGGAGCCAAAGCTCAGGGTTCTGAAATTTGCTTAGGTATGCAGAGTTGTTTAGGTTCAAAAAGTTGAGTTGACATGTGGAACAACTTCCTCCCCTCCCTCCTTTCCTCTTTTCTCTCTCTCTCTCTCTCTCTCTCTCTCTCTCTCTCTCTCTCTGTCTCTCTCTGGAGCAGGAGAGTGAAGATTGAATATGGAACCTGACAGCTGGAGGCATTAGTGAATGTAGATGGGATTTTACTCTGATGGAATATGTGAAGTGTTTGATCTAGGAGAGTTATTCTCTTGTGTTTTTTCTCTTAGATTTTCCATTCCTTTTGATAGGGAAGCAGGCTAAGACATGTAAGCTGTGTTCCTAGGTGGTGCTTAGAGAAGCCTTACCTGCTGCCTGGAGTAGCTCCCTCCTCCCTTACATCTGGAAACAAACGGACTCAATCCCATTTTCACATGCCACTGTAACCTTCTGTTTTTACATCTCTGCCCCACAATTTCTCATTTCTGCTCTCTATAAGTGTGTTCAAGGAACTCCTCCCTGAGAACTGTTTTCAGGGAGGGCTAGTCTACTGTCCAGGACAGTGTCTCAAACGACACTTAGGAAGTTATTATGATACCACTTACTGAGTCATTTTATAAGGGCATCTAGAAACAGTCCTGCATGTTTTGTAACAGTCCATCTGCCTGGACTCAGGGAAGTGCTAAGATGTTTTCAACCATGGGTGGTTAGAAGTTGCTGATGCAGTTTTCTCCAGTAAGGTTATACTGGGAATATCAACCACTCCAGGGCAGACCTCATGTTCAGAAGTAGTTGACCATCATACAATGGACTCCACAATTATTTTGTTTTTGTTTGTTTGTGTGTGTGTGTGTGTGTGTGTGTGTGTGTGTGTGTGTGTGTGTGTACACGAATGCAAGTGCTTTTATTTGGTTAAAGTTAGGTGGTTTATTTTTTCTTTTGGGGAGTGCTTTTATTTTGTTTCCTTGGTTCTGGGGAGTTTTGTTGTTGCACTGGTGTGGTAGTGTGAACTTAATCAAAGGGAGTGGCACTATTAGGAGGTGTGGCTGTGTTGGAGTAGGTATGGCCTTCCTGGAGGAAGTGTGTCACTGTGGGGATGGGCTTTGAGGTATCATATATGCTCAAACCACACCCAGTGACACAGACCACTTCCTGTTGCCTGCAAGATATAGAACTCTCAGCTACCTCTCCAGTACCATGTCTGCCTGTACGTTGCCATGTCCCACCATGATGATAATGGACTAAACCTCTGAACTGTAAGCCATCCTCAATTAAATGTTTTCCATTATAAGAGTTACTGTGGTCGTGGTATCTCTTAATAGCAATAGAAACCCTAACTAAGACAACTGGGTTTTTATAGGGAAGGGGAGAGGATCTGGAAGGACTTTGGGGAAGGGAAGAATATGATCAAAATATATTAAATTTAAAAATTATTTTAAATAATAAAAAACATAATGTCACTAATTATTATTGTTAATAATGATAATGATGATGATGGTAATAATAATAATAATAATAATAATAATAATAATAATAATAATGAAGTTGCTGGTGTAAAAACACAGCTCTTTCCTCAAAAGAGATATGAGATAGCTTATTCTGGTGGATGCAGTTTCAGAGTTCCCCAAATACTGTTTTCCAAGGTGCTAACAGTTTCATTTCATTTTAGAGTAACAGAACAGAGAAAGTCATAAATTAATGTTGCATGGATTCTAAATGGTCTTATAATGAAAAAACCTGGAGCTAGATATTGGAGTAAATGCTGAAAGATCAGAGAGAAAAAGGAATAAGCCACAGCTACTTCTCACCTTGCCAACTCCACAAATCCTCTGATTGAGTGTCTCTGAGTCCTCAGCTGAAAGGGGTCCAGCTGGAAAGTGCTTCAGCCGAAAAGCCTTTAGTTCCTGTCTCCTCACGCCTTACATAGCTTTCTCCGCCCAGCCATATTACTTCCTTCCTAGTTCTGGGGTTAAAGGCATGTGTGCTTCCCAAGTACTTGGGTTAAAGGTGTGTGCCACCTGCCTGGCTCTGTTTCTCTCCTAGAATCAATCTCCTGTAGTCCAGGGTGGCTTTGGACTCACAGAGATTCAGATGGATCTCTACCTCCTGAATGCTAGGATTAAAGGTGTGTGCCACCACTGCCTGGCATCTTTGTTGAATCTAGTGGCTCGTTCTGTTCTTGGATCTTCAGGTAAATTTTATTATGGTACTACAAAATATCACCACAAATTAAGGTTCTTTAAATTTACACTAGTGTGGTCTGGGGCGACGGCTCAGTTGGTAAAGTGCTCACATTGTGAAGTGAGGGGCTGAGCTTGAACCCCAGAACACGTGTGAAGAAGCTGGGCATAGCAGTGTACGGACACTCTAATCCTAGACCTGGGAAGGCGGAGACAGGCAGGTCCCTGGGACTTCCGGCTGGCCAGCCATGGTGACTTCCAGGCCAGTGAGACACTGTCTTAAAAAGTAAAAAGACAGATGGTGCTAGAAGAACGATACCCAATATTATCTTTTGACCTCTATATGTACACAAACACGTATGCTTACACGCCTGTGCACCAACACACACACACACACACACACACACACACACACACACACACACAC
>CABHPQ010151757.1:12808-53681 GCA_902168405.1 Peromyscus aztecus
ACACACACACACACACACACACACACACACACACACACACACACACTTACTTATATAAGGTAGCTAGCAGGAAGGTACAGCTATTCTTTTGTGTTTTGACTGCGTTATTTTTCATACTGGGGAATTTTCCTTCTGCAGGTGGAGCAGAACAGTCAGTCTGGGGCCAAGCAATTTTTCATGGTTAGGGACTATTGCCCAGTGTAGCCTGACTCAATTCCTCATGACTGGAGCTATTACCCAACATTGAAAGGTCTTAAGTTCAATTAGAGAATTGTTGGTTACCAAGGTAAGTGTGCCATTACTGTACCAGGAGGATTACCATGCCATGCTGATCTGTTGATGTGGCTCCTGGTATCATAAGGAATTGCACAGAGACACATAGGCAGTTATGGGAAAGGGGATAATTAGCTAAAGGAGAATGACAGAGGAACTTAGAGGTATGCCAAACTTTGCCTGTGACCCAACTGATAGACTCCAGACCCAGGGTACTACCTTCTTGGATGGGCACCCCAAGAACCCAGACTCCAGTCCAGTTGATGCAACAGCAAGAGGTTTATTGTTGTGGCTGTACAGTCAGGCTAACTCAGCTCCAAAGAGCAAGAGTCACGCCTATTTTAACCACATGGGTATTTTTTAAAGGAAAAACCCACAAAATCCATAAGATTACAATTCCCATACAATTTCATTTCGATTGATTTATGTCTAGAGGCTAATTTCATAAGATCATGGCCTGATCACAGGGTGGGTACAGTCACGTCCACATGCACTTTCTTCCTGAAACCCCAAGGGGAGGGTATCAGGGCGAGAGTGGAGTTTACACAAAGGTCACAGTGGTCCTTCCTGGAACACTTGCAATTATCCCAGTCACAGTTGAGCACATCTCTTAACAGAAATCTCTTTACATTGTTATATTGTTGCAGGGGTGGTTGAATAATGGCTGAGTCAGGTTGCCCTTGGAACTAGTTTTCTTTTTAGTTCCTCATTCTCCTAGGGCTTGGGGGGTGTAAACCTGAAGGGTTAGGGTCTTTCACCAACCATAGGCTTTAAGAGGGCAAAAGGGAAAGACAGAGACTATGTGATTTTTTTTGTGGGTCACTTACATAGTAAGCCTCTCTCAATTTCCTAAAGTATAATCTTTTCTAAGCATGCTCCAGCAGTTGAAAGAAGTCCCGGCAGGCTGAGGCCTGCCACATGCTAATATACCATATGCTAAGCCCTGGGATCTCCTCCTCAGCCCAGGTCTCTTCTCAGGTCTCAATGATGCTGACAGTCTTGCCCACGGAATGGCTGGTGTCTTCCTGCTGTGTGAGTCACGTAAGCTCCCTGCACTAGGTTTTCTGCTTTCTTGTGTCCCCCTCTTTCTGTGCAGTGGCTTCCTCTTCTTTCATCTGTCAGAAAGGAAACAAAAAACATTTGCAACTCTTCCTTCTTGTCTTTTATGTTTTGTCTCTGTGACCAAGACAGAGAAGACCAAACAGAACTCATGTGTCTCATACATGTAGGTGAAACCTGGAGCTCTGAAGCTCCAAGGGGAGGTTGAAACTTGGGTTTGAATTTCAACCAAGGAGAAGGAGCTTTGGGGTTGCTGGGGAGGGGAGCCAAGCTAGGGAAGGTAACCAGGAAGAGAACAGACAGCAAGTTTTATTTCGCACACTTTTTCACATTAGTAAGAGTCTCCAGGGATTGAGAGAGGGTTACCCTTAGGAGGAGAGATCGTTTTTATAAATGTAGATTTCCCGTAGGAGTTTTTCCAGTATCTGCTGTTTCTCAAAATCATCAGCTTTAGAGGGAGCTTGTGTCCACTACATATCCCGAGGCTGTCTATCCTGGTCTTCCAGGTCCCTGGTGCCGGTCCTTTAATCCCCCCTCCTGTGTAGTCTCTCCTCTTCTTGTTTGCCATGAGGGGGGCTCTGTGGCCTCTCCTAAGGAAATCAGGAGTCAGTCTGTGCACCAAACAAACTCCCTGTTCCTGGGAATTTCTGCTTTTTAGAAGCAAAACTGGGTAGCTCTCTTTTACTTCAAAACGTCCAAAGTCACAGCTGGTGGCAGAGCCTGCAGGGAGCAGCTGCTTCAGTTCAAAGACTGTGTGCTGATCAGCACCCTGGAGAGACCAGAGAAAATAGACCTCGGGACTTTTAACCCTCCACATGGGGGTGATATTTCCTATTGTCCGTTTAAATTTTGATGAACAGCAGAGAGTGGCCGAACACTTGGCTCGCTGAAGAATGACAGCGCCAATGTAAAATTGGTAGAGAAGGTGCTGGTTTTGTTAACTGAGTTTTAGGACAAAAGCCCTCCCTCTTGGAATCCCAATGGACTAGGCTTGGCGACTCATCCCAACAGGCCAATTACATGAGCTGTGAGGAGCAGAGAAAGGAGATTTAATCTGTGTTGTTACAGGTCGATATGAGGGTCCGGTGGGTACCCACTGGGTGTTCCAAGTCCTTGTGTCCCAGAACAAGGGATTAGTGGGAAAAAAAATTCAGGACATTTATATCCTGGTGTTTTGGACATTCACATTCCAATATGCCGGCTTGTCCTGGCAAACTTCCCTGTGCGTTCTCTGTCACCGGCCTCTGTGGGTGAAGGTTTCTAATCTTTCTGCAAATTAGTTGTTTTCATATGCTCTTTCAGCCTAATTTTTCTCTTTACTCTCCTTCCATAAGGTACCACTGATGGGAAGAAGAACCACTAAAGGGAGCTGGAGTCCCAAGTCCCTCTGTGAGGTGTTGAAATGAGCTGTAGGTTTAAGTAGAGAAAGAACTGAGGTGGAGTCTGAGATGGGTGCATAGTAGGTAACCTTGATCATTACTTCAGTTCTGGATCTGCAAGGTGGTCTGAGGCAATCATTATCAAGGTCATAGAGTGAAAGGGGCAATCTGTTCCATAGGTGATTGCTTCTGCTCTGGCATGCAGCCTGGCCCTTGGGGCTCACGGCCCTTACTTGGTACAGTGGTCTGCTCTGTGAGGCTTTGCTCTTTCTGGAACCCAAAGTTGCTGGAGGTTTAGAACCGTGACTCTTATTTTTATGTCTTCAGCCTTGAAGGAGGAATGAGATGGTCTAAGCATTACTGGTGTTGAGACTCTTTGAGTGATTAGCATACCTACAGCAGAGACGTGCAGCGGACCCATGGAAAAGGAGACAGATGCAAGATGGAGGCAGAGATGCCAGGCTTTGCCCCGCTATGTTTAGTTATGTTGTAGGCTCAAGTGAAGGGTCAGTGCATTTCTACAAAAGCCATTTCTCAGTTGTTAGTCTGAGTCTTCTACCACCACAGCCATGAACAGTCTTGGCTAAAACAAATGAAGAGTAAATTACTCCCCAGTAAGGATAGGAAATCCCAGTCTTGTTGTGGGATATTTAACTATGTAAAGATGCGCTACATTCTGTTTCTTTGTTTCTGCTGCGGAATATTACTTTAACTATGTAAAGGTGTGTTACATTTGTTTCTGCTGCCTTTGTTTAATGACACAAGGATGTGTTACATTTGTTTCTGCTGCATTTGTTTCATTATGAAGAAATGTATTGCTGCTTCACCTTGCCTGCCTAAGGAATCTGGTTGGTCTAATAAAAAACCGAAAGGCCAATAACCAGGCAGAGAAAGGATAAGTGGTGCTGGCAGGCAAAGAGAATAAATAGGAGGAGAAATCTAGGCTCAAAAAGAATGAGAGGGAAAAGGAAAGAAGAGAATGGGAAGGAAGAGAGGGTCAGGCCCAGGTCAGAAGCCAGGCAGCCACCAGCCAGACTCAGGTCTCCACAGACAGCAGGAAAGTAAGATATACACAAAGAATGAAAGGTAAAAAGCCCTGAGGCAAAATGTGGATAAAAAGAAACAGATTAAAATAAGAGCTAAGCTAAGGTCGAGCATTCAAAAGTAACAATAAGTCTCCATATCATGATTTGGGAGCTGGTTGGCGGCCCCAAAGGAAAAGCCTGGTACACTGTCTGTCCATATAGACAGAGCCCTGATCTCAGATGAAGAGCTTTGGTTCTAGTCTCAGCCTTGGCTCTAATCAGAGCCACATTGTGGGTTTGATTTTCTACCTCCTCTCCCTGAACTCAACCATTTTCATTCTCATATCCAAGATGATTATGTAATGTCCTAAAGGTTTTTCTTCTCAGCAACTCATACCAACTGTTAACTGAAGTTCCCAGAAAGGAGCTGGGCTTACCCTGAACCTTCTGCAAATAACTAATTAGAAAGCCAATGGTGGTAGAGAGCTGCAATGTTGTAGGTCTAGAGCCAAATTATCTAGGACTGTCGTAGCCTCTTAGTTATTGCTCATCTCTGTGTATGACCTAGCATCCTGCTGACTACTGGGTAAATCCTTTGGAGTATACAAACAGACTTGGTAGTTAAGAACGCCATTGGGTAGCGTCTGAGGCCTATAACATGAATGTGTTTGCTTTGCTGTGACCCACCTGATGTACAAACCAGTGTATTTGAAGAGTGTTTTGATTCACCACATTCTTTTTAATCTTGTTATTATAAAAATGTCATGTAACTGTTAGCATGTTGGAATACGGAATATAGGCCAACCTAAATCCCTGTTCCTGAGCTGTATATTTTACATTGACACCAACAGAACCCAACTGAGGCCCAAGGATAGCCTTTGAAAACTGGCACTCACAAGATCCATTTGGCGGGACGGGCATTGAGCAGCAGTACTTGAGAGCCGGCCTCATCAAAGGTGCTTATTATTAAGTCAGACTAGAACATCCTTTCTCACAAGTCCTTGGAGTAATGGTTTCAAAGAGCTTAAACAACTTCAGAAACAGAGACTTCAAAGGATAAAAGACAGCACAGGGGCTTTGTCTCCTGTCTTTTTATCTACCACCCCCAAATTAAAAGCCAGGAGCTTGACTCGGCTAGCAGACACGTGGCTGAAACAGAGATCACAGACCATCAAGGGTAAATGCCTCCACACTGTAGGCCAGTTGATGGAAAGGTCAAGATTATGGACTTGTTAGAGAAGAGAATGGATGAAAATATGTCTTTAAATTACAGGGTAAGTGAAGAGTTCGTCTTCTTTGACCCAAGTAGTGTTTCAATTTCTGATAAAACTAGCAGTAACAATGTAACTACTGTGTAAGCTTTATTGAATGCTGCTGGCTAGTACAGTACTTCCTGCTTTATGTATTTGACCTTCACAAGAGCTCTGTGGAGTGTCTCGTGTTATTTACCCATGTTCTCAAGGTGAGTGTGTTAGTGTCACGGTTTGGGTGCATACCAGCAGGTGGAATCTGTAGCCAAGCAGTAGCACAAGTGTTGTGCTACTTCGTGGACTTATTTTGTGCCTTGTCCGTCTCCGGAGATGGCACTTTGCATGTTGTATTTTGCTTTGGTGTTTGTAATACATACCAAGTAGCCACAGCCTCATTCAACACTGCCTCTATCATTCTACTGTAGAAGACCAAATAGGTCACTCCAAATATGCCATTTTGGCACAAGGATTATTTTCAGCAAAGGCAATCGAGAAGAAACAGATACAAAAGCAGCCCTCTACCCTCTCCCATTCACAAGGGTAAAAGCATCCCTCCTCCTCTTTCTACCAGAAAAGCCGGACCATGGGAGACAGTTCTTGATCTTCATCAGCCTCAAGTGGCAGCTGAGGACTGGTCTATGACTGGTCTTCACTTCCTCATCCTCACAGTTTACTGCCTGCTGAGAATCAACATCCTTTTCCTTTGTCTTCTCAAAAATCTTAACTCTAAATCACCCTCTTTGAGAAGTACCCATTCCTTGGGAATCTTTCAAGTATACATGGAATATGAATATTAATAAATTCTGTTTGTTTATCTTGTTACCACGGACCATCAGAGCTAAGAGCTATGAAGGACAGAAATAAATGGCTTTCCCTCCACTGTACTCTATAACCTCTCGTGAGCACTTTTCAATTGTCTTTTCTAGAATCCTGGCTGATATGCTTTGGGTCTGAAATACCTCTCCCCACTTCCCACCCAAACTCTAATGTGTTGAAGGTGGTCTCCAATGCATCAATATTTAGAGGTGGGGCTTTGGGGAAGTGATTGGGTCATGAGGCTCTGACGTAATCAATGATTTTATCCATTGATGGGTTAAAGTGGAATGGACTCTTGGGAGGCCTTGGGAACTCTAGAGGTGGGTGGCGCCTATTTGGAGAAGTATGTCCCCAGGGAAAGCCCTCGTAGGAGACACATCTTGTCCCTGGTTTTTTCTCTCTGTCTTTGCCTCCTGGCTGCAGGGAAGCAGGCACCCTCTCCCACCACACACACCTGATGCTGTGATTTCTGCTTTGCCCCGGGTCCAAAGCAAGGAAACCATGTGCCCAAACAGGCCGGCCTTTCCTTCTTTCATTTGTTTACCTTAGGCATCTTGTCAGCAGCAGAAATGAAGCTAAAGGCACTGGGCTGCATGGAAATGTTCTGGGGTTTGGTCAGGCTCATCTTTCAAGCAGAGAAAGCATGCCAGGGCTTTGGCAGGGACCCTGTCTTCCTGCAACCTTCACTTTAAGTTTATGAATAACCTTTTATTTATTTATTTATTTATTTGTTGTTTTTTGAGACAGAGTTTCTCTATGTAGCTTTGGAGCCTGTCCTGGATCTCGCTCTGTAGACCAGGCTGGCCTCGAACTCACATAGATCTGCCTGGCTCTGCCTCCCGAGTGCTAGGATTAAAGGTGTGTGCCACCACCGCCCACCACCATCCAGCTTGAATAACCTTTTTTTAAAAAACTTGAATTCAAGTCTCCCCCCCTCCTCTTCCTTCTCCAAATTATATCTTCATCTTTATTTCTAATGTAATTAGAATCTGTTCCAGAAAGCTAAATCTGCAAGTGTTTATGGCTGTTTTAGCAGAAAATTCATTGTATTTTTAAAAATTATAATCCAAATGGGAAACAGCCTGAAGACGGGATTTCATCACAGTTTCCATCCAACCTACATCTCTAATCCCACCGATCTATTTGTCCACTAACACTCTGTGATTATATCAGGAGTTATATATTATATCAGGAGTTGCTTGGGTTAGTCCTCCCTGGAAACACTGTGCTTGATTTGTAGATGAAAGAAAAGCATGATCTTCTCACATTTGTTCTTGGGTTGTGTTTGGACTCCGAGTGTGCAAGTTGATGTGGTGTGTTCTGCCCAGTCACAGAATCAAGAGTTTCAAACTAGAAAGTCCAGAAGGAACAACTGGGTGATACAACCAGCTGAAGGACACTGGGAATGAGTGAGGAGTGCAGAGGGCAGGCTCCCTCCCAGCTCACTGTCTCTTGACACTGGAGGTTCAACAAAACACCTGTTCCAATTTTTAAAAGGATCCAGAAATTTACATGAAATTTCTCTAATCTTGAATATTAGTCACTAGTTTCAAAAAGCATTAGCCTAGGCAGGTTTTCAGCCATAATCCCCAAAGATCAAACAAAACATAGAATTGGCACTTTAGGCCTTCCTTTTTGCAACTCCTGTTCTGGAATTTTATTGTGTGAAGGTCAGACCAGGACTGGAATAAACAAGAGGAAGGCATTAGACCTTCTGAGACTTTAGAGGACATTGGGTGATGTCCTGGCGGGTCTGATGACTTCCATCACAATGAGCTGTGATGCCTGTGGCATCTGTGGTGAAGGTGAGGTGGGGTTTCCGCTCCATACTGACCTTTGGTTTTCTTCTAGTTCCATTGGTTCTATGCTTCTATGCAACCAAGAAAAATACTATGGGCGTTAAATGAAGGAACAAGTTCCATCTATTCCTGAGTCAGGCTCATCAAACAGCTCCTTAAGATATCTTTAAAAGGAAGGTTTTTAAAAAGCAGCTGCTCAGGCTTCTAAGAGGAAAATAGCCTGAGCAAGAGAAAGGACTCAACAGTCCTAATATTATGGTGTGTAAAAACTGAGACACAAAGAACTGGGGGAATTTAGAGAGAAAAAAGCTTGAGCAGGAAAAAGCCAGGAATCTTAGAGGAAGGAGTAGTGAAGTAAGTTGTAGAAATGGGTAGGTATGTCAAGTTCAGGTAACCCTAGTTGATAGATTGGATGTTGGTTGTTCTCAATTTACTTAATAACACTAGTGTGTTTTCTTAGGGCTTTACAAGTACTTGTCCAATGAATTCTCATATCATTGCCACAAGGCAGCTGCAAACAGTGATACTAACTTTATTCATTATTTTTAAAATTTATTTTCAAGCTCATCATCATCATCCACATCATCATTGTGTGTGTGTGTGTAGAGGTCAGAGGACAACTTTTTTTTGAGTAGATTCTTTCCTTCCACTGTGGGATCCAGGAAAGAACTCTTGATCAGGCAAGTGTCTTTAATCACTGAACCATCTAGCAAGTCCTAATTATACTCATTATTATAGTACTTTTATAGATGACAAAATTGACAGTTTTATTGTCTAAACATTTGTGAGGATCTCACAACGGTGGAACATAATGACCTCTCGCTAGAGGAACGGCAGAATGCTGGTACAACTCCAGTTG
Organism: Peromyscus aztecus; assembly: GCA_902168405.1. NCBI lineage: Eukaryota > Metazoa > Chordata > Mammalia > Rodentia > Cricetidae > Peromyscus > Peromyscus aztecus. The sequence continues at coordinate 21,269 of CABHPQ010151757.1, forward strand.
AGAGAAAGTTGCCTTGCGAGACACACAGGTCACCACACAAGGGGAGGTTATCAGCAAGCAGGATGAGACTGGTTGGTTTTTTCAGGCTTCTTCCAGGTTGGAATTCTGATGATTCTGGAAGCTCAAAAAAGAAGGGAACATACCAGGTGGTGGTGGCCTTTAATCCCAGCACTCGGGAGGCAGAGGCAGGCAGATCTCTGTGAGTTGAGGCCAGTCTGGTCTCCAAAGCCAGCTCTAGGAAAGGCACAAAGCTACACAGAGAAACCCTGTCTTGGGAAAAAAAAAAAAGAAGGGACCATGTAGCACGAATCTTAGAAGGTCTTATTAATAAAAACAAACCTGGGAGCCAGGTATTGGGGTGAATGCTGGGAGATCAGAGAAGCAGAACAAGCCACAGCCACCTCACCTCGCCAGTTCCTCAGCTGATCCTGTTTCCTCAGACTGGAAGCCTCTGAGTCCTCATCCAGAATGAATCTCAGCTGAACTGTTGCTCAAAAGCCTAAAAGCTTAACCAGCTCTAGTTCCTGGTTTTGACTCCTTATATACCTTTCTGCTCCTGCCATCACTTCCTGGGATTAAAGGCGTGAGTCACCATGCCTGGCTTTTTCCAGTGTGGCTTTAAACTCAGACAGAGATCCATCTCCCAAGTGATAGGATTAAAGGCATGTGTGCCACCATTTTCTAGCCTTTGTATCTAGTGGCTGTTCTGTTCTCTGACCCCAGATGAGTTTATTAGGGTGCACAATATTTTGGGGAACACAATACCACCACAGGACCACATTCTTAAATGTTTGATATCTGTCAGTCGAGCATGCAATGTAAGCCGACTGTGTTAGAACCCAGTAAGAAAAATAGTTAGCAAACTGCTCCCAGAGGAGACTGAGATACTTTTATAGTCATAATTCCCAAACCAGTCAAGGCAGCTCTTATGAAATGTTGCCTTGAGACACAGAAAGATCTGGGAATACAGGAATCACTCACTGGTAAGAGGCAGAGGCAGAATTCAGCCTTAGACAGTCTAGTTCTAGACTCCACAGCAGCAAAGAAAGAACAAGGTGAGGTTCTAGAGGTACTTGGGCTTCTTCTGGTCAAATGAAACATTGTGGGAGAGGAACACAGATGGGTGACAAGGACAAAGTTGTAAGAGAAGGCTGTGTGATGTGAAGAAAGAAACTTGGTTGCAAAGAAGCCGTCACTGTTGCCTCGCTGTCTGCTATCTTTTATCCACACAACTGTTTTGTTTTGTAACTTTGTTTTGTGGCCCCTTCTTCACTAAAACATGTATGGCTTGTCCTGCTACATTGGAAAAAGACCAGAGCAATGTAGATGCATTTTTTTTTCAAACAAAGGAAAGGGACTTTTACAAATAAGTCAGTATCTAATGTTGAAACTTCCTCTTTAAGAAACCTGAGCAGCCTGCAAGCAGGTGTGAGAGATCTGCCTCCAGACTGTAACACCACCTCTGCCACCCACGGGACTCTGTCTCTCCCAGGCGCACTCTGCTGCCCAATCTCACATACCTAAACATCCTCCCCATGGCCAGCTCTCCTCCACAACTCCAGCAGACTACACAGGCATAGGCACAAACCATGCCGGTTGGAAAAACAGGTGAGTGACTGGCTTCCTAGCTTGACTACCCCAAAGTCCAGAACCTAAACCCCAAGGCACATCCCATGTCCCTCCCTGTCCCATCCCAGCACCAGTAAGGTAGCTGGGCCCTGCCCCCAACTCTGGTGGAACTCCACTGCTCTGGTGCAGTTCCCATCAGCCTGTAAGCAGGTGAGAGACCTGCCTCCAGACTGCACCACTACCCCTGCTGCCTTCTGGACTCTGTCCCTGCAAGAGCCACTCTGCTGCCCAGCCCTACACTCCTGAACATCCTCTCCATGGCTGGCCCTCCCCTGCAACCCCAGGAGACTACACAGGCATGGGTGCAAACCACACCAGTGGGAAGAACAGGCACAGGGACAACACACACCAGTTGGAAGAACAGATGAGTACATGCCAGTGTAAGAATACATTCAACAACCAACAAAAGCACTATGGCACCACTAGAACCCAGTGATCCTACAACAGCAAGACCTGTATATTCCAATGCAGCTGAAACACAAGAAAACGACCTTAAAAACAACTTTATGAAGATGATAGAGGCTCTTAAAGAGGAAATGAAAAATTCCCTTAAAGAAATTGAGGGAAAGACAAACAAAAAATTGGAAGAAATAAATAAATCACTTAAAGAAGGTCAAGAAAGCCAAGAAAAAACAATCAAACAGGTGAAGGAAATGATTCAAGACTTGAAAATTGAAATAAAAACAATAAAGAAAATGCAAACTGAGGGAATTCTGGAAATGGAAAATCTGGGGGAGCGAATGGGAATTACAGATGCAAGCATCATCAACAGAATATAAGAAATGGAACAGAGAATCTCAGGTGTTGAAGATACAATAAAGGAAATAGATTCATCAGTCAAAGAAAATATTAAATCCAATAAATTCCTAACACAAATCATCCAGGAAATCTGGAACATCATGAAAAGACCAAACTTAAGAATAATAGGGATAGAAGGAGAAGAATCCCAGCTCAAAGGCACAGAAAATATAATCAACAAAATCATAGAAGAAAACTTTCCCAACCTAAAGAAGGACATACCTATAATGGTATAAGAAGCTTATAGAACACCAAATAGGCTGAACCAAAAAAAAAATCATACAGAATAAAAAAAGATTCTTAAGAGCTGCAAAGGAAAAAGGTCAAGTAACATATAAAGGCGGACCTCTCAGAATTACACCTGACTTCTCAATGGAGACTTTAAAAGACAAAAGGTTCTGGAGAGACATTTTACAGACACTAAGGGGCCATGGATGCCATCCCAGACTACCATACTCAGCAAAACTTTCAATCACTATAGACGGAGAAAACAAGATATTTCATAACAAAACCAGATTTAAACAATACTTATCTACAAATCCAGCCCTACTGAAAGTGCTAGAAGGAAAACTCCAACCCAAGGAAGCTAGCTACATCCACAAAAACATAGGCAATAGATAATCTAATACCAGCAAAACCTGAAGAAAGGAAACACAGACACACTACCACCACTACCACTAAAACCAAAAAAATAATAGGAATTAACAATCACTTGTTAACATCTCAATTTGCCAATAAAAAGACAAATACAATTTGCCAATAAAAAGACACAGGCTAACAGAACAGATAAGAAAACAGGATCCATTCTTCTGCTGCATACAAGAAACGCACCTCAACTTCAAAGACAGACTTTACCTCAGAGTAAAAGGTTGGGAAAAAGTTTTCCAATCAAATGGACCTAAGAAACAAGCTGGTGTAGCTATCCTAATATCTAACAAAATAGACTTCAAACTAAAATTAATCAAAAGAGATGAAGAAGGACATTTCATATTCATCGAAGGAAAAATCCATTAAGATGAAGTCTCAATTCTGAACATCTATGCCCTAAATACAAGGGCACCCACATTTGTAAAAGAAACATTACTAAAGCCAAAACCACACATCAAACCTACACATTAATAGTAGGAGACTTCAACACCCCACTCTCACCAATAAACACAAAGCCTACAAACTCATGGAAACTGAATAACTCTCAACTGAATCACCATTGGGTGAAGGAAGAAATTAAAGGCTTCCTAGAATTCAATGAAAATGAATCCACAACATACCAAAACTTTTTTTTTTTTTTTTTTTTGGTTTTTCGAGACAGGGTTTCTCTGTGTAGCTTTGCGCCTTTCCTGGAACTCACTTGGTAGCCCAGGCTGGCCTCGAACTCACAGAGATCCGCCTGCCTCTGCCTCCCGAGTGCTGGGATTAAAGGCGTGCGCCACCACCGCCCGGCACCAAAACTTATAGGACACTATGAAAGCAGTACTAAGAGGAAAGTTCATAGCACTAAGTGCCTACATAAAGAATTTGGAAAAATCCCACACTAGCAACTCAACAACTTAACAGCACACCTGAAAGCTCTAGAAGCTCTAGGAGGAATAGGCACCAGGAAATAATCAAATTGAGGGCTGAAATCAATGAAATAGAAACAAAGAGAACAATACAAAGAATCAATGAAACAAAGAGTTGGTTCTTTGAGAAAATCAACAAAATAGACAAACCCTTACCCAAACTAACCAAAAGGCAGAGAGAGAATATCCAAATTAACAAAATCAGAAATGAAAAGGGGGATGTAATGTAGCTGGAGTTTTCTTCAGTCCTGCCTGGCCCACGGTCAGGACAAATATCTCTCACCTGCCAGTCCCGCAGCCGCTTAGACCCAACCAAGTAAACGCACAGAGACTTATATTGCTTACAAACTGTATGGCCACAGCAGACTTCTTGTTATCTAGTTCTTATATCTTAAATTAACCCATTTCTATTAGTCTATAAGTTGCCACATGGCTTGTGGCTTACCGGTTCCTTACATCTTGCTTTTCATGGTGGCGGCTGGCAGCGTCTCCCTCTCTCTCTCTCTTTCTCTCTCTCTCTCTTTCTCTCTCTCTCTCTCTCTCTCTCTCTCTCTCTCTCTCTCTCTCTCTCCCTTCTTGTTCCCAGAATTCTCTTCTCTCAAAATACCAAATAATCCAATTTCAAAATGGGGTACAGATTTAAACAGAGAATTCTCAACAGAAGAATCTCAAATGGCCAAGATATACAAAGAATTGTTCAACATCCTTAGCTATCAGGGAAATGCAAATCAAAATGATCCTGCAATACCACCTTACACCTGTCAATTGTAGGAGCAAGGGGGATCAAGATCATGATGAGGAAGCCCACAGAGACAGCTAACCTGAGCTAACAGGAGCTCATGGACTCTGGACTGACAACCAGGGAGCCTGCATGGGACCCACCTACGCCCTCTGTGTGTGGGTGACAGTTGTAGTGTAGCTTTGTCTGTTTGTGGCGTTGCTAGCAGTGCAACCAGGATCTGTTCCTGGCGCATCAGCTGGCTTTTTGGAACTTATTCCCCATGCAGGGATGCCTTGCCCAGCCTTGATGCAGGGGGAGGAGCTTGGTCCTGACTCAATGTGATATGATCTGCTTTGTTGACTCCCATGGGAGGCCTGCCCCTTTCTGAAGGGAAGAAGAATGGATGGGGGGATAGACGGGAGGTGGGGGGCAGGAATTGGAAGAGAGAAGGCGGGGGGGAAACTGTGGTTGGTATGTAAAATAAATGAAAAAAAAAAAGAAACCTGAGCAAATATCTCTGGGCAAAGTCCAATTATTTGTAAGATTTGACCTCACCTCCTACCCCTCCTTCTGGTTCTTTCCCTCACTATTTTTGAACTCAAATTGAGTCATCAAAGGGATGATTATAAATGCCTCTTTTATTCTTTCAACTTCTGCTAAATTCACATATTCATGTTGATCAAGTATTCAATGCTAAAAAATCAATCACCTATTGGCTTTGGCTTTGTCCTAAAATAATTAGTTAAGAGCTGTGGGGTGCGGGGAACGGGTGCTGCAGAGCTGGAGATGGGGAAGCACACTGCTCTGCTGGAGAAGTGAATTTTCTGCCTCCTGTTCGCTCCTCATCCTTCCATGCTGGTTACGCATTTAGAAGCCGAGTCTCTTGATTCTGGAGGCTGATTGCTCTAACAAGTGCCAGGGGTCGATTGCTGGAGACTCACCTGCTTGGTGCTCTGCTTCTGAGAGAAACTAGCGCAAAGAAAACCACTCAAGCCCCCGAGAACACTTGTGGGGTGTGCCCGAATCACTCCCCAGGATGTACGTTACACAAGGAGCTAATTTTGGGTCTTTGCCAACCAGGAGGGTATCAGTTTAGACAAGTACAAAGTTTGAGGTCTCTCAAAGATATACTGGGGTCCTGTTTTCTCCATCCAGTGCTGAGTGGGACTGGCCCCATGCTGAGCCCTGAACAGCATGATGGGCTTTTCTTTGTTCAGGAACTCTCCAGTAATATTAACTCCGAAGATTTGCTGAGGGTGTCCCAGCTCCCCAAGCCTTTTACTTACATTGTGTTATTTGAACCCCATGCATCTTTCTCGGTAGACCCCGCCCACACTGCCCCCCTCTCACCTGCCTTCAGACTTCAGCTGGAGTATTTTTACCTCCTCCTGATGTCTTGCAGAATGTGATGGTAAGCATTCCTTGGACCTGAGTCGGTTCCAGGCTCACGGGGGTCTATACCAGTTGTCTGTGTCACAGTTTGACGCATTAGAACGTTTAACTCAAAGGTAAAGCAGCATTGATGAAATTAGTTAGATTTGAAAAGCGAGCCCTTAACAGGGCCACTTGCCTTTTTTAGTTTCTTTTCAATAAAGGCATTAAGTAAAATTTTTTTTTTAGTTTATGCATTTTTATGTTGTTGAGTACTATATTTACATCATTTCCACCTCTCTCTTTCCCCCTTTGACTCCTTTTGTGTATCACTCATCAAATTTATAACCTCTTCTTCTACAATCATCATTTTACACACACACACACACACACACACACACACACACACACACACACACGTACGCACGCATATTAAAAAAACAAAAACAAAACAAAAAAACTTCCTGAGTCTGATTGCCCAGATGTACACATATTTAGTGCTGACCACTTGGGATAAACTAACCTATACGTTTGTGTGTCTTCCTTTAAAGGTTAATTTATATGCATGAAAATGCTACAGTTAAACCCATGTTCAAGCTTACACAAGCACCTGAATTCAAATCCTCAGCAGCACCCATGTAACAGGCCAGGTGCACGAACGCAGTCTGAGTCGCTCCCTCAGCCACCTGTGTGTGACAGAGGGAGGAGGACATCTAGCCCTTGCCTCTGTGTAAACTGAGGCCTGAAATGTGCATCACTGAAGAAAACAAAAGCCAGGGTTTTTGTGTGATCCTCACTGCCTGATTGGAACTTCACTACTTCCATGCTGCTGATTTCCCTGAGCTGGAGCAGCCACCGAGTGGAAGACGGATGTCCTCCTGGTATGAGGGAAGTCATATGTGGGCTTATCTGTCCTCTTACGATGCGGTAGATGGTTTTGTTTTGTTTTAGTATGTGTCGATACTGATGCACCAGGAAGGAACCTTCCTGATTTCAGAAAGATCTGGACCTGGTGGTAAGATATGCTGGGACAACGGCTAGGAACAAAGTAGCTTTCCCAGTTAATAGTCTAAGAAATTGTTTTTTTGCAACTAAAAGATGGTTCAATAATTATCCAGAGGAGCACATGGGTGATCTCTTGATATAATAGCATTTTCTGCCTTTTATTCTTCTTCTATTATTATTATTAATTATTATTATCACTTTGTGATTCTGGGGGTCAAATCCAGAGCAGTGTGCATGCTAGGCAAGCACTCAACCACTGAAATACATCCCTAACCCTGTTCTTTTTAATAAAAGCTGTTTTTTTATACTTTAAAATGAATATTTATTTTTCTAAAAATCAGAAAATGTAGAAAACTAGTAAGAAAAATCTCTTTAATTCTCCACTTATTTACATTTGGACATCATTCTTTCTAATCTTTTGGATTGTATGTTTTAGTGTTACTGTGATCATGTGTCATTCAAAATGATCTCTATCCCTATTTTTTTTGGGGGGGGGAGGGAGTAAATACCTGACTTAAAGACATAAAAATAAAGCAAGTTCTTTGTATAAAATATGGAAATACAGAAAATGTTAGAAGATTCAGACCTTAGAAATATGGCAGACTAGGTATTCACAAATCCCTTATAATGAAGTAGTGCATTTGAAATATTAGATAAAAGAGATATGTTTCTTTAATGTACAGGTAAATTAAAGGAAATTAAGGAATTTGTCTGAGGTGAAATTACAGAAAGATTTAAGGCTGGAGAGACATGTTCTGGGCTGCTGTTTGAACTGGCAATATCTGCTGATCTCTATATGAATTATATATGGGCTTAAAAGGTCAATAAGAATAAGAGATAAGAAAGGGGTTTAAGCCGGGCGGTGGTGGCGCACGCCTTTAACCCCAGCACTCGGGAGGCAGAGGCAGGCGGATCTTTGTGAGTTCAAGGCCAGCCTGGTCTCCAAAGCGAGTTCTAGGAAAGGCACAAAGCTACACAGAGAAACCCTGTCTCGAAAAACCAAAAAAAAAAAAAAAAAAGAAAGGGGTTTAAATGGATAGAAAGTCAAAGAACAGTTCTCCTCAGTAAGTGTGAAGTTCCTAGCAAGGCAGCGTGCTGAAGATGGGGTAACACAAAATAAAAGACCTGCTGTACTGATGGACCATGTTGGAAGCAAAGAAAAAAAAGTACCTAAGAATTCCTAAACTGTAAATGTATGCAGATGTTCCTAACTTATGATGGCTCCACTTGTGAGTTTCACCTTTAGCACGACATTGAGCGACATGCATTCTGCAGTTTTATTTTTCCGGGGCTAACAGTCTGCTATGGATTCCTCTCCAGTGCCTCCATGCTGCTTCAGTGAGTGAGCCCCAGTTCTCTGTCAGCCACAAGATCATGAAGACAAACAATTACTTCTCTGAAGTGTGTGTGCGTGTTGCAGGAATTCTAAAATGGTCTCATAGTAAAAACCTGGAGCCAGATATTGGAGTAAATGCTGAAGGATCAGAGAGACAAAGGAACAAGCCACTAGAGAAATTCTCACCACTACCGAATCCTTAGGCTGAATGGAAGGCAAGATCCTATCTCCACAAATCATCTGACTGAAAGCCCCTGAGTCCTCAGCCGAAAAGGGGTTCCTCAGCCGAAAAGGCTCTGAGTCCTCAGCCGAAAGGGCCTAATTCCTGTCTCCTCCAGCTTTATATTCCTTTCTCTGCCCAGCCATATGACTTCCTGTCTCAACCTTCCTAGTGCTGGGATTAAAGGCATGTGACTCCCAAGTACTGGGATTAAAGGTGTATGATCCCAAGTGCTGGAATTAAAGGTGTGTGCCACCACTGCCTGGCTGTTTCTCTTTTAAACTGGATTAATCTCGAGTAGTCCAGGGTGGCTTTGAACTCACAGAGATCCAGATGGATCTCTGCTTCCCAAGTGCTAGGATTAAAGGTGTGTGCCACCACTGCCTGACCTCCATGGCTAACTCTATGGCTGACTCTATCCTCTAATCTTCAAGCAAGTTTTATTAGAGTACAACAAAAAATCATCACGTGTGTGTGTGTGTGTGGGGTTTGTGTGCGTATGTTACAGTGGATTTGAGAGGTGTAAAAATCATGAGTCAAAGAATATTGGGCTGGGCGTTGGTGGCGCACGCCTTTAATCCCAGCACTCGGGAGGCAGAGGCAGGCGGATCTCTGTGAGTTCGAGGCCAGCCTGGGCTACCAAGTGAGTTCCAGGAAAGGTGCAAAGCTACACAGAGAAACCCTGTTTCGAAAAACCAAAAAAAAAAAAAAAAAAAGAATATTGGTACTTGAAAAGGTTTGGGCTTGATATATGTTCTTATTTGGCTACAAAATGCAAGTAGAAACTTTAATGTCATCTTGGATTGGTTGTATCTTCAGGTATGTGGCGGGAACAGTTCTGGTTTTGTCTGAAACAGAGTCTCACTATATAGTTCTGGTTGGCCTGGGATTTACTTTATAGGCCAGGCTCGTCTTGAACTCGAAGATCCGCCTGCCTCTGACACCTAGTGTTGTAAAGGCATGGACCATCATGCCCAGCACTTTTGGTTGGATTTTTGAGCAGGAGTCTCATGTAGCCAAAGTGGTTGTGGAATTGCTAAACATGCTTCCAACCTTCAAAGATTTTAATGGATGAAACTTCAGAAGAAATAGAGAAAGCTGAATCAAAGATTTTTAAATACATCTCTCTTAAGAATTGACAGATCAAGTAGACAAAAAAATATAGTATTTTTTAACAATAAAATAACAACTTTACTTTAATGGGCAATAGGAAACCACAAGGATAAAGGGGTATTTCTGTGAATTTATCATGAGAATATATAAAGCCTAAGCAATCAAGCAAGACTACAAATGTTGACAGCTTAGTATTATTACGAATACTCTATGAATTTAATGCTAACAAATCAAAAATAAAAAAAACTGAAAAGATGACCTAAAAAAACTCATATGTTTGTAAATTTTTTTGTTTGTTTGTTTGTTTTGAGACAATGTTTCTCTGTATAGCCCTAGCTGTCCTGGAACTCACTCTGCAGACCAGCCTGGCCTTGAACTCAGAGTTCCACCTGCCTCTGCCTTCTGAGTGCTGGGAGTAAAGGCTTGTGCCACCATGCCCTCCACATATTTGTAAATTTTACTGTTCCTAAATAATTCATGTATCAGAAATTATGCATATTAAACATATGCATTAAATAAAAATACATAGTAACTGAATAGACACATTTTTATTAAAGATTGATGTACATCAATATATGTACATTTGTATACATGGAATAGACTTGGAAAACTGACTTCCTAAGCATACTTGGAAATAATTTATATTCAGGATGAGAGAAAATAATGGAAAGGTTGTCTACCAAATTCATGGAGCTGCTCTCTCAACAGTGAAGTCAGTTTGGTCATTTGTCTGTGTATTCAGATCTTGAAAACAGAGTCCACACTCAGGCTACCCACAATATTATCAGCACTAGTCATTATTCTAAGGCTTCTTGTTCTGAAATTATTGGAAAACTGAGATAAGCTATAGACTGTAACAGCCTGTGTTTGTGTAACTGTTAGCAATGTATAGATTACAAGCATTCCTCACAGGATTCTTTTGTGTTTTGAACTGAATGAAGAATCATCATAAAACGTGTGGTGTTTATTGATATTCAGAGGGGAAATTAATAGTCTTAAATGTATGTGACACTTTTAGAAAATGTGTACCCTGTTGTGTTCAAATTAAAGAAGTTCTGAACACAGGTGAACATTCATATTACAAAGTTTAAGAAGAGAACAGGCTTCCGAAGACATAAAAGAAAGAAAAGACTCAGTAAAAGAGAAAAAAAATTAAGCAACCAGAAACAAAAAATTATAGTAGAGGGATTAATAAAGCTAAAAAGTTCTTCAAAAAGCCCCGAAGCATTCACAGATCTCTGGTGTGATGAGTTAAGACAAAGGTGGAAGCTACAAATAACATTAAGAATGAAACAGGACAAAACTGCCTCAGACATTTTAAAATTACATCAAGAGAGCAGTGATGTGTTTGTCTAATTATTCATTGTCAATAAAAAAATTGAGAGTCAAATATTGAGGTAAGAACCTGAATGACCAGAGAAACGGTGGAGAAGCGACCAGTCACCTCCTATCTCTTCTGTTCCATCATCCAAAACTGATAAGATCCTCTCTAAGTCCTGCCTTACTACTTCCTGCCTCTCTATCTATCCTCAGTCCTCCAAAATCTCTATGGTTAATTTTGGTCAGCTAGTGGCTAGCTCTGCCCTCTGATTCAAAACAAGCTTTGTTGTCAGAATGCCATCAACATATCACACAACAGAGCAGGGTCACAATAGCACTGAAAATAAAGCACTCAGAAAGGCTCACATTTATCTAGAACTTAAACTGTGCCATGCAAAATAAAATAGAGAGAAAATGTCTGTCTTCCTAGTTCTGTACCTAGTACCTGTTATATATTAGGGTGAACATGGCAGTTAGGATGTGTTCCCCATTGTGCGTGTGTTGGAAACTTACTCTCATGGCTTCATTATTGAGAAGTGGGACCTTTCAGGGATGATTGGGACATGGGGATAAAGGGGATGAAAGCTGTTATAATGGGGGGGGGGGTTATTATCATGAGAATCGGCTTCCCATAAAAGGATGTATTTTCTCTCTTCCCTCCCTCCCTTCTTCCCTCCCTCCTTCCCTCCCTCCCTCCCTCGCTCCCTCTTTCCCTTCCCTCCCTCCTACTTTCTGCCATGGGTTGACATAGAATGAAGAAAGGCACTCAACAGGTATGGGGCTCTGGTCGTGGACTTTCTAGCTTCCAGAATTATAAGAAATTAATCTCCTTTCTTACTAAATTACCTAGTCTCAGGCAATCCAGTATAGCAACACACAATAGACTGATACAATCACATAAATTAAAACAGCAATTGTGAATATTTTAGTGTATTCATTTTAAAATATAGTTCATTTATCTATAAAATTTTAAACTTTAATAATGGAATACCTTCTCAGATACTCATAAAAATGCTAAAAAAAAATAAAGTTCCCCGATAAGCAGCATCTACTTTGTCATCCTTTAATGCTTAAAAAGTAGAATTGTGTGGATTTTCGAGCAGCTAATCTTATCTAAATTCTCTGACAATGTAATAAAGAAGACACTCTTCCTACAGTTGTGATTTTCTGGAGGACAAAAGGAGAGATTTCTCTGGCAATTCTTCCAGGCCAGGATCCTCGCTACATGAATTTGATATTATCAGCAAAAGCTAGAATAACATTATTATCTGATAATGTTACTAATCAAAATTAATAATTGCTGGCAAGGGTTTAAGACACCAATTTCCTGGCACACTGAAAGGTGTAGAAATGAAGAAGAGAGTGTGTGAGATGCCGAAAGGTGAGATTTCTGACCACAGACTTCATAAGAAAAACCACTACAACTCTAGAATCTAAATGGAGTGGGATGACACACAAGTTCTTTGCTATATTAGAAAAAATCCTCTTTTGATGAAATAATTTTTCAAAAACACTTTTCAAGGATACATGAAATATACAGATATACATATATACATACACAAATAAGACATACACATACAGATACACATACACTCATACACACATATACATACACATGCATGTATATACATACATATGCACACATACATACATACACATATACGTACATATATACATACACACACATAGATGCACATATACATACAGATGTATACATACCTACATATACATACATTCACATACACACATGCACACACACAAACATACATACACATACAAATATACATACACATATACACAAAAATACGTGCACAATACACATACACACACACACACACACATATATAATATACATATACATGCTTGCATATGTAGGAAAGGTTTTTGTTGCCTTCTCAAGTAGAAATTCTCCAAGGCTCTGCTGTGGAATGTCGTTCTATATCCTGTGAATGTGTGTTGCTCTGATTGGTTGATAAATAAAACGCTGATTGGCCAATAGCCAGGCAGGAAGGATAGGCAGGATAAGTAGACAAGGAGAATGCTGGGAAGAGGAAGGCTGAGTCAGGAGTCACCAGCCAGACACAGAGGAAGCAAGATGTGAAGACAGAACTGAGAAAAGGTACTAAGCCACGTGGCTAAACGTAGATAAGAATTATGGGTTAAATTAAGTGTCAGAGCAAGTCAGTGGTAGGCCTGAACTAATGGCCAAGCAGTTATAATTAATATAAGCTTCTGAGTGATTATTTTATAAGCAGCTGAGGGACTGCATGCCTGGGCAGGACACAGAAAAACTTCCAGTTATAAGGCTCCTTGTCTTCATTTTTCCAGACTAGTATTAATTTTCTTAGGTATGTATGCCAATACATAAAGGCACAGAGAAAATTCTGAAAGAATACATACCAAATTTTCAGCATATCTCTGTTAGTGAAGAGGGTATTTTACATGTGTCTGCTATTGGGTGGGATGTTTCCAAATACCACATTAAACATGAACATATAGTGAAGTACAAACATACAGTATTTTAATTGTAAAATAAAAAGTGTGAAGTATGGCCAATTAAATGTAAGCTGTAAATAATCTCTTGAGTTGTAGCATTTTTTTTTCTCGAGGATGCTGTAGGTAATATTTTATTGAGTCACCTTAATTTGGTAAATTTCTTCAACCGTTTTTGAATACCAGTTATGTCTTATTGTCTAGGAGACTGAATGATGGACAGATAGATCCCATGGTGCTTGGGGCAGACTGGAAGAGAGCGACACTAACCAAACATTCATACAAATAAAAACAAAAGGAAAAAAACTGCAAATAAAGCCAGTACGGTTAGTGATTGGAATACTCTCTCACCGCGCGCTGACCGCTGCTATGTGACCTTTGGGCAACCTCGCCCCAGAGGCCTGTGGGCTTCCCAGACTCCAGAACTGTGAACCAAACACACTTCCACTGCTCATGGCTCACCTCAACTGTGATGGTGTGTTCCAACAGTGGTTCTCACCCTTCCTAATGCGACACCCCTTTAGCACAGTTCCTCACGTCGTGGGGACCCCCCAGCCATAAAACGATTTCATTGCTACTTCATAACTGTGATTTTGCTATTGTTATGAGTTGTCATGCAAACACCCATGTTTTCTGGTGGTCTCTATGAAAGGATCGTTCAGCCCCAAAGGGGTCACTATTCACAGACTGAGAACCACTGTGTTATGGCAACACAGAACAGACCAACACACCTGCAAAGAAAATTTTCTGGTTTGAAAAATTAAAATTCAGAAAGAAAAATTATTTTTACTGAATATTTTTTTTTTCTGAATCAGGCTGCAGGTCAGAGACGGTAGGAAGCTGTTGCTGTTGTTGCTAGCCTAGTTGTTAGAACAAGAGAAATAAAGTAGGAAACAACAGCTTTCTCAGATCAGCTCTCCGTAGTTAGTAAAAATGCCTCTGGTGTTTCGACACTGTTTTTTCTGGTCAGTGTTCACTGGAAGCTGTAGGTATGAGTATCTTAGATGAGCTTTGGGAGGGTTTGCATAGGATGTAAGAAAGAATCTATTACCTAGTATAGAATTTGGGCTCCTGGCTGTGGAAGATCCTGACCCCATGGAGCCCAACATGCCAACAGTCCAATACGCAGGAGGAGGTGGGGCAGATAGGTGGTTTTAGGGTAATAGAAACCCTTGACAGCACCGGGGCATGCAGGGAAGCTGAATGGGCACCCGGTCTCATACTGTGACGTAGACTGGGTGGGGCAAGTGGGTTGATGAGAGCTGACATTCAGCCCAAGCTCTGGGCTCAAGCCTTGGCTCCCATCAGGGACATTTGTGGCACTTGGTTCCCCAGAGGAAATGAGTTTTAAGAGTCTGCACAAAGGAAACTTCGTGAGCTACTACAGATCGTGAGAGGGAGCACTGTTGCGTGTAATGTGTACCTATGTGCATGTATCCGGTTATGTGTATTTATATGTGTGTGTTATTAAGCTATGGCTGGTGAATCCAGATGAGGGTGAGTTCACACAGCTGCGGTTACCTTCTGAAGGGTTTGTGGGGAAGGTTGGATTTACTTACGCTGTCTTAGCAGGGTAGAGCTACCTACAGCTGAGTGCTACTCCTAACCACACACTTTCTGCTCATTTCTACCTCCTTGCCTGACTATATGTGTCTTGGTTCTCTTCTCCCTGCTGCCCTTCTGCCGCTGTGCTGGTTCATAGCAGGCGCTGTATAAACTCGTGGTTATAATTGGCTAAATACCAAGGTCAAGGGAGTATTTAGGGAATTTCTTTTGTTTAAAAAAGTGTGTTTATCTTGGAAGATGACAATGTGAAGGAGTGCGGAGGATGTTTCTCTTCTGTTATTGCTGTTGTGATTCCACAAATGTAACCCTGGGTTCTCAGCCTTCCTTAAATGCACAAACTGTGTCTTACAGTTTGCTGTGCAAGAATAGTTTAAGGAGAAATGAGTTCCCTCTTCCGGTGAAGTGCCTCTCAGGAAACGAAACTGAAGAGGAACCTGGGAAAGGTGTCGGGGCTAAGGCAGCTATGCTTACCCAGGTTGATTTCTGGAGGCTCCAAAACGAAGTGCCCGATCCTGGCACAGGGCAGGGCCTTTCCTGGAACCAATGAACGGCAGAGAGCTCACTTCGACCATTCTGTGCTGTCGACCCAGCTACAGTGAGCTCTTGTTTATATGTAAGCTGTTGTGGCCGCATTGTGAGACTCCCGAGCAAGACCACCACAGAGCCAATATACGATGGAAAACACACAGGGGTTTATTGATAGCAAGCAAGCCCAGGCTTGGTCCGTATCCAACATCTGACACAGGAGGTGGAGGAGGACGGCCCTGAGCTCTCAGAGTGAGGGGTTTTTAAAGGGAAAAACCGCAAGCAGGGTGGTCCAAGCCTTGGTGTCATATGATTGGGTGAGGGTATGTGACCTTTGAATTTACTGGTTAGGGATTACAGTTATCATTTTGGGGCAGGCCTGGACAAGTCCAAGGCTTTGTCCTTGAGCTGCCATGGGGACTGGCTAGCCTCACACGTAGCTCTAAGTTGGTGAGGGATCCCAGACAGTAAACAACTGGCTGAACCTTGAACAGTCAGAGTATGTGAAGAAAGGGAGCTACTGCAAGAACTATGTCTTTTGTTCACGGCCCTCCCAGAAACTGCTTGCTTACGCCTCAGGAAACTGAAATTGAGGCCTGATCTCTGAAAGAAGACTGACAGCCTGTTATGGCATCTGCTTGGTCCTTTCAGAGTGTGGTGATATTTTATTTGTGCTCAATAAATAAAGCTTGCATGGAGATCAGAGGAAAAAGCCAGCCACAATATTAAACATAGAGGTCAGGTAGTGGTAGCACACACCCTTAATCCTAGCATTCGGGTGGCAGAAATTCATCCGGATCTTTGTGAGTTCAAGGCCACAGTGGGAACAGAGCCAGCCTTTAATTCCCAGCACTAGTTAACCATAGAGGTCTGGAGGTCTGTACAGACAGACAGGAAGTGATAGAGCTGGGTGGAAAGAGGAAGTGATGTAGCTGAGCGGAGAGAGGAAGTAAGATGGCAGGGTACAGAAAGGATATAGGCGTGAGTATACAGGAAGTAGCTGTCTCTTGGGCTGAGGATTTCCTAGCAGTAAGAACTTGTGACTGTGGCTTGTTTTGTTCCTCAGATCTCTCAGCTTTCACCCCAGTACCTGGCTCTGGGTTTTTTATTAATAAGACCATTTAACAATTCGTCTTACATGTGAGCACAAGATTCTTTGGTTGAATACTGTTAATTTGCTTTTGGCTGCTTTGATAAACATCATGACCAAAAGCAGGTAGGCACTTGAATTACTGAGTCTGGGCATCCAGGGAAGGTGACTCGGCAGGGTGTATTGGAGGATGGTGGTTGCTTTACAGACCAAGTCGATCAAACTGCAGCTCAGCTGCTCTCTTGAGTTCTTACTAGGTCTTGGATACAGGAGTGATGGCTTCATTCAGTGAAGAAGGACCTAAATCCCTGTGTGTTCCTGACTTGTCTTTTAGACTAAGGACTATCATGATCAGGAGACAGCCAACAGGGAGCGTGGCATTGGCAGGTTCCTTCTGTGCACCGTAGGCCAGGACCCACTTCTCTGGGAGCTGTGGCAAGAGATCTGGAGATGGTGGAGAGGACTGCCTGTGACTGCCACTCCCGCCCAGTACCATCCCGATTATCACCAGGAATGCTCTCTCTTAGGAGGCTGGAGAACACACCATGAAAGGACTTTTAAGACACAGAATGTGGGCTCTGGACATTAACAAATTATGACAGGAGTCAACACTTCATGTCTCAATTAGAGCCTTACTCTTCTCTGGACTCCTGCTATCCAGCTGCTGGGAGTGTTGTCATTAGCTAGGGGCTGACAGGGCCCCTGGAACTGGGCTTATTAAGAATAAATGAACCTTGGATTCAGACCCCTTAGGGGTTTGGTTTTCCAAAGGCAGAAACAAATGAAATCTTAGCTGCCAGACTTTACATTGTTATACTGTCTGTCTTATATTGGTCTTCAGAGAATCTATTTATGCATTTCTAAGTTGTTTCTTTCTTCCTTCTTTATTTTTAAAGAAGGGCTCCAATTTTAAACAATCCTCAGTTACCCCTTTAAAAGAGAAAGGTGGAAGTATATTGGCTCCCTGAGCCTTGGTCCCAGCTGCTGACTTAACTGTGCCCACAGTTTTCTGTTCCAGTTTGCATTTGTTAAATCCAAAGCAATGGTAGACTGGGAAGTGGTTTCTGGTTTTTCCCGCTGCCTCATCAGCAAAATCGAAGGCTGAATTCCAATTACTGGGGCGTTATTGCCGTTGAAGATGGAGTCAAAAAAAGAACACACCTGGGTCCTTATCCTAGGTGAAGTCTGCAGAGCTGGAAGATGGAATAATTGACCTGTGGCGGCTAACTAGGGACAATTTCATCTGGAGGTAATTGTGGAGAAATGAAATTTGAACTCCCTTGAGGCTGATTTTTGTGAATAACTACACTTCAGAGACTGTGCATCAGGGTTCACCACCTCCTAGTCAGGTGTAGTCTAAGAGGGGAAAAAAAAAGCCAAGAGTGACTGGGGACTGGGGAGATTTCTCAGTTGGCAAAGTGCTTGCTACACTGAGTTCAAAGCCCCAGCAGCACATAAAAAGATGGGTGTGGCCGTTGAGTGTTATAATCCCAGCACAGGGAAAGTGGTGACAAAGGAGAATCCTGGAGGCTTGCTGGCTAGACATCCTAGCCAAATGGGTCAGCTTCAGGCTCAGTGAGAGACCCCACTTCAACAAATAAGGTGGAAACCAATTGAAGAAGACACTTGATGGTCATCTCTGGCCTCCAAGCACATGTATTGTGTGCATGTACCTACATATACACAGGCACATACATAAAACATACACACACACACAACACACACACACACACACACACACACACACACACACACACACGCACGCACACACGCACAGAAAGAGCCACTGCTGGATGGGGGCAGAGAGGGTTGATTGTTGTATGGCTGGACAGTTCACTCACCAGTGTCTTTGTGCATCTTTCCACTTTGTTGGAAATGCCCTAGCCAAGCAGCATCATAACTGAGCCTGAGGAGAGGGTACCACAGATGCTGTGGAACCTGTGGTTTGTGCAGTGCTGTGGGCACAGGAGGCCAGCAAACATTTCTCTGCATTGGAGTCTTTGTTGAATCCTCCGATAATTGTACTGTGATCACATATTCATACACATTCCCACTGCTAGAATGGATGTTTACATCCGAAAAGATACCCATTACAGCAGGACAGCATTTCCCCTGGGAGTGTGTGCCCACATGCCCACAGTTCTTTCTGTGTGTGCCCTTGCACAAGATGGTAATTTACCAAGAGAGTGTAATTATGCCATTGAAAAGTGTTTAAATTGGATCATCAGGGAAATGCTGTTGAGCCTCTCAAAATAGGCCAGGTGTGAGCATAAAGTAATGAGAATGATATTTACATTTTTATATAGAGGTACAAAATGAAAACAAGAATTCTGAACTCTTGACTTCCCTCCCTCCAAAGCTTAACAGCGTAATTGAAGGCACAGCCCTAGGTACTTATTGCTACAGAGTTTTTCTCTTTTTTTGATTTATAAACCCACTTCAAGGGATTCTATTTTTTAAAAATATGGTTGATGCATAGTAATTATTCACATTTCTGAGTTCAGTATGAGGTTTGGTACATGAACACGTGTGTTAATGACCAAATAAGGCTAATGAGCAGATCCTATCTTAAATATGCATCAGTTATTTGTGATGAAATATTCAAAAACCTCTCTTCTTTCTACTGTGAGATGTACTGTACCTTACTGATGGTTCTAGTAGCCCTACTATGTGAAAGAATGTCTCCATTTAACCTCTTACCTGTAAATGTTCATCGGCTCTCCCACCCTTCCCCAGGATGTGGTAACCATTTCTTTTTTACTCTGTATTTTCTATGAAACAACGATTTTGGGACTCATGTGTGAGTGAGGTTGTCTGCTCCTGGTTTTTGTGAAACTTGGCTTATTTTTCATACCATAATGATTTCCAGTTCTAACAATGTTGCTGCAAATACAGTATTTCATTACTTTCATGGCTGGATAGCATTCCACTGTGTATATGTATGTTTTATTTATCTGTCCTTTGGTGGATCCTCAGGTTGATTTTTATATCTTGACTGTTGTCAGTAGTGTTAAAAACAAATACAGAAGAGCAGCTATCACTTCAGCATATTGATTGTGCATACCCCAGCAGCAGGGCAGCTGGATTATGAGTTAGTTTTATTTTTAATTTTTTGAGAGACTCTCATACTGTTTTTCATAATGGTTTCAACTTACATTTCTACCAACAGTGCATAAATGATTTATCTTCTGTATATCCTCACCAATGCTTACCTTTCAGTTTTTTGATGGTCTCCATCTTAACTAGGGGGAGGGATTACCTTGTCATGGTTTAGTGTTTCTCCGACGCTTAGTTGTATTGCATGCTTTTTAAATATCTGTT
This sequence comes from Peromyscus aztecus, assembly GCA_902168405.1. Classification (NCBI taxonomy): domain Eukaryota; kingdom Metazoa; phylum Chordata; class Mammalia; order Rodentia; family Cricetidae; genus Peromyscus; species Peromyscus aztecus. Next base: position 41,336 of record CABHPQ010151757.1, read on the forward strand.
GCACATTTGTGTAGCTTTTTTGAGAATTGTCTGTTCAGGTCTTCTGCATGCTTTTAAATGTTTAAATGTTTGAGCTTGAGCGTCTATGTGTTTGGGATATTAAATTCTTATCAGGCGTGTTATGGTTGGATGTGAAGTATTTACCAAAAGGGCTCATGTGTTGAGGCTTGTTCCCCAGCTGGTGCCATTGTCGGAAACTGATTGCCTTCTGAGTGTGCTAACTTCACCATTGGTAAGCTCACAGTTGAGTGGACTGTTAGGGTCTCGTTGGAAGAAGTAGGTCAATAGAGGTGCACTTTTGAAGGGTGCATCTTGTCCCAAACCATTCTTCTGTCTCTCTCTTTACTTCCTGGCTACCACGAGGTGAACAACCTCTTCATCCACACACTCACATCACCATAATCTTCTTCTCGGCCTCAGGCCCAAGTAATCGTTACCTGGAGTCTCTGAAATTGAACAAAAAGCAAGCCTTTCGCCTTTCAGCTGCTTTTCTTAGTTCAGGAATCCCCCCACCCTGCAGATTATCTCTGTGTTCTGCTGTTTGCTTTGTTGTGCAGAGAACTTCTGTTTAGGAAATCCCATTTGTCTGTATTTGTTTTTTTTGCCTGTGCTTCTGAGGTTTTATACAAAAACAAATCCTGGCCTAGACCAATGTCACAGTGCTGCTTCCATATATTTTGTTGTAGTGGTTTCAACATTTGAGCCCTACACTTAAATCCTTCATCTGCTTCATGTTAGTTCTTTTTTGTAATTGATGAAAGACGTGGGTCTAATTTCATTCTTTCGCATGTGGGTGTCTAATTTCCCCAACATTGCTGACTGAAGAAGCTGTTGTTTCTTGCTTTTATCACTAGAAAAGAAAGTCTCTTCTGACCTGCGCTTTGGCGGTGAATAGAGAGGGAGTTTCCTTCTTGGGTCCTCTCAGTGTACATATCGTGCCCTTCAGAATCATCCCAGTTACTGAGCTGGAATGTAGGTGCACAAGCCCAGCCCATCGTACCAGTTTATAGTCTCCATTGTCATACTTCCTAAATATTTCCCCAGAAAAGAGTCAATCAGGTCATCAACTTCTATTACTTTCCAAGACCTGTTATCTCAGGGCTGGAGAGCTGACCTAGCAGTTAAGAGGGCTTCCTCTTACAAAGGACCAGAGTTTAGTCGCCAGCACCCATGTTAAATGCCACAACCACCTGGAACTTCAGCTCTAGAGGTTGCAATGCCCTCTTCTGGCCTCTGTGGGCACCTGTACTCAAGTGCACAAACCCTCACATAGGCACACATACGTATGCACATATTAAACAGTTAAAAAAAATCTTACTCATTTTTGAAGTAATGCTTCCTTCCTTCCATCCCACCCCTGGTTTCCACACAGGCAGTTAGAATGGAGCCACAAACTCTTCTGAGTTTCTTGGTGGAAGCTTCAGGACTGTGGCGTTAAGCTGGACTTTTACAGCATCAACGTTTCTGTCATGTGCACATGCATTTCAAAAGCTGCTTTTTCTCTTCAAACTTGTCACCTTAGGACTCCAGGAACTTAGTCCAACAATGATGACATTGTTCAAAGTGCCCACACATCTCTTCTGAAATTGTCCCCCAAAGCTGGTTGATAAATCATGTAGGAAACAATCTTTCTGATTGTACATCATTAAGGAGCACACAGCCTCACCTGGCTTTTGTTTTTTTTTTAATGTTTTTTGATTTTTTTTTCCTAGATCAGTATTGCACAGCTGGGTCATCTACATTTAATTTTTGTCTTTAAAGCATTTCTCAAAATCAAATCTATCTTCAAAGGATGAATATATTTACCAGCCACCACTAGAGTCGTGCTAGTGAACAACGCCATGGGCTCTGAAAGTGATCCCTCAAATGAAGCTCCATGAATTTTTTAATGGAAGGAGCGTTTGACGAGTGTAGAAAGTCCCAAGGAGACTTCATCAGAATGAATAACACTTGTCCAGAGGTGCCACTTCTAATATGCTGGTTAAGAAGAGTCCCACTGGACTGGGAAATTGGGATAAGTTAGTTTTCAAAGACTATCTCCCTGAGTCTGGGATAGGAGATAAATGGGTCCCATCCCTGCTCGGTGGCCCTGGCTTTCTGATTCTTCATATTTAAAATGAAAGGTTTAGATTAGATGATATCTAAGGACATTTTCTGAGCTTCGATATACTATGATTCACTCATCAAACATTTATTGGGCAACTACTGTGTTACACACTGTTTTAGAAAAAGTGACGCCGAAATTCCTGTTCTCAAAGGCTAGCTGGGCATGTCAGTGACATGTAATGTTTATATCATCAGTATCACCATGGGTTGTACTCTCATATATTATACAACACAACCATGCCATTGCTATGTAAACTGCTATCTGCCCACTAAATATTTTCCTTTCTTGCTCAAAAGTTAACTTTCTTTATCCTAGACTCCTTTGCCATCAATTAGGTGTGGTGATATTGTGTTCCCCAAAATATTGTGCACGCTAATAAACTTATCTGGGATCAGAGAACAGAAAAGCCACTAGATACAGAGGCCAGAAAATGGTGGCACACACGCCTTTAATCCTAGCATTCCAGAGGCAGAGATCTGCCTGGATCTCTGTGAGTTCAAGGCCACACTGGAAACAGCCAGGCATGGTAACAAGAACCTTTAATTCCAGGAAGTGATGGCAGAAAGCAGAAAGGTAAATAAGGCGTGAGGACCAGGAACTAGGGCTGGTTAAGCTTTTAGGCTTTTGAGCAGCAGTTCAGCTGAGACCCATTTAGATGAGAACTCAGAGGCTTCCAGTCTGAGGAAACAGGATCAGCTGAGGAATTGGCGAGGTGAGGAAGCTGTGGCTTGTTCTGCTTCTCTGATCTTCCAGCGTTGACCCCAGTACCTAGCTCTGGGTTTGTTTTTATTAATAAGACCTTTTAAGATTTGTGCTACAATTAGGTATTGTCAGATGGCTTGAATCTGTTTGGCCAGATATGAACAGAAGCATTATTGTCACTTCTAGGTCTGATTTAGAAGCCCTGTCCTGTATAAACTTTGTCCCATTCCTTCCTACGGGCTGCAAAGAGAAAACAGGACTGGATTAATATAGAGAGAGCCCCGAGAGGGGAAGAACCCGGAATGGCTGTGTGGGATGTGGGTATCCACTGTGCATCCTGTCAAGCTGCATTGTGACATAAGGGAGAAATGGCACAGAGTCTGTTAGTCCACTCCAGTTTGGGGATTCCTTGTCACAACGATTAGGTGGCTCTGCTCAGTTTATTTACCTCATTAAAGAAGATGCCTCAGGCCTCCAGGTAGCAGTAGGAGATGTAGGTAGCCAGTGTGTGGTCCAAATGGGCAACAGACCGAATGAGCCCTAGGAGGAGAGGAAGTCAGTGTCCAACTGCAAGGACAAAGAAGAATGCTTTGTGGGGGACAGAGACAGACTGCTGAGGAGCAGACAACTGTGTGATTCCACAGGATATCTGCTTTTTATTTTATTTTTTTATTTCATCATGGTAGGGGTCATATAACCCACCACTTTTAGAAAATATAGGCTAGTAATGAGCAAACAGTCCTTTTCTCCAGCACGTACAGGGCAATACAGATTCTTTAGAGATGGTCGGTCAAAAGGGAAGTCTGAATAACTGGCCCAAAGATTATCTGAAATGACTGCTCTAAGACGTAATTGCCTCTTGTCCTGAAGGTTCAGAATCTGATGCGGAGCTGACTAGTGGTTTAAAATGCCATTATTTGTTAGGAGTTAAGACTTAGTCAATAGTTGTAAAGATAGAATCTAAACCGATGCCCGAATTCATTTAGAAACCAATTTTTGGTACTTTTAGCTCATTTGTAAGGAGGATGGCATTAATTCAAATTAGTGCCATGGTAGGTGGAACAGTACTACTATCCCAAGTCCTGTGTTTATCTCTGAAATGTATAAGTCTGCTTGCTACTTTAAATGATATCAAGGATTTTACAGATGTGATCAAGTTAATAATCTCAGTACGAGAAGACTGTCCTATATTATATGGAGGAGCCCTACTTAATCACAAGGAACCTAATAGAGTGAGGTAGACATGTGAGAATGAGTAAAGAGAGGCAATACCAGAAACAGATGAGGGTGAGGAAGGGCCGTGTACCAAGAATGTGGTCAGGTCTTTAAGTAGCCAGAAAAATACTTCCCTGGTTTATTTTTTAAAAAATTGTTACTGAAAATTGAAAAAAAAAGTTTGTTTCAGTAAATAATACTGGTACGATTGTATATCCACATGGAAAAGATGAATATTTGTCTCTAATGTATTTAGATGTCAGAGTCCAGACAGATTGTAGTTCTTGATATGAAAGGTACAGCAAGGTCTTTAGAACACACACAGGAAAACATTTTTATGGCCTTGAAGCAGATAAGTGTTTGTCAAAAGCGTGAACCGTAAAGAAGAATGGTAACCGGAGAAGAAGAAAGGGAGTCCTCGTTCACTGTAAGGCTTCGAGAAGAGTGAGAAAGTAGCTACAGGATGGGAAAATGTTTCTGTAGTTCTTGTATCTAAAATATGGGGGGGGGGCTGTGGTGGGGCTCAGTGGCAGACCATTTGCTACATGTGCAGAAGACACTTCCATCTCTAGCACCCCAGAAAGCAAACAAAATAAAGCATAGGACAAATTCTTATAAAACAGTAAGACAAAGACAGAAAATCAAATTAAAAAAAAACAGGGAAAAATTTGAATGGATAATTTGTAAAACATATTTCCAAATTTTAACAACTATACAAAAGACACATAAATGAACCTTAGTGTTTATTTTTTTATAGAAACACTTTGACATCATGGACTTGTTATCCCTAGAGGTACTGTATTATGAGACAATTTGTTCTCTGGGTGTATCTTTTATTGCAAACCAACCAATCTGGAGCTTACCCCTCAACCTCCTTTTCAAATAGTTTTTATTTGTATTACATTTTTACACATGGGAGCATGGCTTTCTGGAGTCAGTGATCTTCTTCTACCATGAGGGTCCAGGGATTAAACTCAGGTCTTCAGGCTTAGTGGCAAATGCCTTTACATAATGAACTATTTCATCCCTGTCCCAAATCTCCTTTATTTGTTTCTCACATTCTAGACTACTGCTCCCCTGCCTCAGTCATCCTCTGGATAGGTTATCAGACAACTAGGGACAGTTCCTGCCCTCCATTAACCACTGATATTTCCATATACCACTGCTATTGTTTATATACCTCGAAAATTTCCATAGATTGCTCATATTGTTCATACATCATTATATTACCCATAGGCCACTGGCAATATACAGACTACTGTTATTCTCTATGGACCACTGATATTACCCACAGGCCACGGGGATTACCAATATACTACTAATATTACCCACAGATCACTGATAATTGGTTTTGAGACAGGGTCCCTCTATGTAGCCCTGTCTGTTCTGAAACTCACTATAAAGACCAGGCTGGCCTCAAACTCACAGACTGGCATGCCTCTGCCTCCTGAGTGCTAGGATTAAAGGTGTGAGCCAATAAGTCCAGCTCTGACAACTTATACTATCCACAGACCACTGATATCCGTACACTATTGATCTTATTGGATCTAGCCAATCGTAAACCTGCTTGCCTTGTCTTCCCAGTTCCTTACCATGGCAACCACAGTAAAATCTCTGCTCAAGTCTTCCATTTGCTCCCAGTCTCTCCACAACCTTCTTGCTGTCCCCCAGCATGAAGCGCTGTGTTATCTGTTTCTAGAGGGAGGACCATGTGCATGATCACTACACTTGTGTATCTTTTTTTTTTTTTTGGTTTTTTGAGACAGGGTTTCTCTGTGTAGCTTTGCGCCTTTCCTGGAGCTCACTTGGTAGCCCAGGCTGGCCTCGAACTCACAGAGATCTGCCTGCCTCTGCCTCCCGAGTGCTGGGATTAAAGGCGTGCGCCACCAATGCCCAGCCACTTGTGTATCTTTTGATACCCGATTAAAACAAACTCAAGGTTCTCTTAAAACACGGTTCAATCCATTAGAAATCCACAAGCAACAACAAACCACATGCACAAATCGATCCCACAAAGTACCCACCGGGTGGAGTGGAAAAGACTGGGAATGGTAAGTATTCGTAAGAGTGTGGGACAATGACAGCTTCCACGTACTGCCTGTCTTGCTGGTGGGTGTGCAAACTGACAGAATGGCTTTAGAAGGTGGTTTGGCAGCACCTGTTAAAGTTGAAGATTTACACACCCGATGTTCTATAACTTCCACTCTGGAAATGGACTCAACAGAAATGTAGAGATTGTGCATCAAAATATACAAGTGAGAGCAGTGAAGGCCATAGCAGCATTGTAATGTCCCCAAATCAGAAACATCCCTGATGTTCATATAGAGTAGAGTGAACAGTTACATGATGGCGTGTATGATAGAATGTTAGGATGATAGAATGTAACATGTAAACTACATGATGGCGTGTAAGTATGATAGAATACCCCTGAGCCATGAAAATGAAAGATCTTCAATTCTGACGATGACTCATAAACATACTGTTGAACAAAGGAAACCAGACACAAAAGGGTATATGACATATGAATCCATTTACATGAAGCTCAAAAATATAAAAAAAAAAACTAGTCCATGATGATATTTAGTTGGAGTAATAGCTTAACATTGGACTGGAGGCTCATGACTAGGAGGGTCATAAGAAAGAGGACAATTTTTATCTTAGCAATGTGTTTCCTGGTGTCAGTGATGGTCACACAAGTGACCCTTGGTGAAAATCAAGAACTGAACACTGCAAGATTTGTGTACCTATTGTATGAACATTACACTTCCAACAAAAATGCTGGAAACGTCGATGAGAATTCTTGTGTACAGAGTAATCACTACAGGGATATAAGTTGTATTATAAATGCTTAAAATAATTTATGACTCATTCTGGCAGGGGAGCGCATTGCTGGAACACCTGCACTGTTGCCTCAGGAGCTCAGTTTTATTTTATGAGCCTGCTTTTATCAAATGTTGATGACTGGTCATGAAGCTGTTTGATTATGACTGGAATTGGAGGAAGCTGTGTTTGGGAGGCTCCCCTTGGAGAGCTGGTGGTTCATTTGGAGTTGTGTTTCACTCTGTGTCCTTGGCCAGGTGCCACTGACTGCTGTAACTTAGTCTTGTGGGGTCCATTTACCTAACACTCAGGACAGGGATAATAACAGTGATTGCACCAATGGGTTGTTGTGGGAATCAATGGAACAATTTGTGTGAAGGACTCAGCACAGGCCCTGGCACTCAGTAAGTACTCAGTGAATATTTATCACAGTCATTTTCTTACTCGGTGTCAAGATGGATAATCTAGTTTTGTCTGTGGTGTGCGGTGAGGGGAGGGAGGGATGTTAGAAAGAGGAGTTTGTACACAGTTTAACTCCCATCTACACTCAGGTTAGTCCATGTGTGATCATTATTCTTGGTTGTCACCTTGAACGTCTATAATTAACCCAAACCCAAGCTTCTAGGTACACCTGTGAGGGATTTTTCTTGAGTAAATCATTTGAGGTGGGGGACCCACTTCAAATCTGGACCACACCTTCTTGTGGTAGCCTATATAAAGGGCACAGAAGAAGGAAGCACTTGCTCTTTGCTTGTTTGCCCTTTGGGATTCTGGCATATACCAAAGATCATCTGAGACATCCAGCCTCATGGACTGAACAATTATTGGATTCTTGGACTTTGGCTTCCAAGATGGCCATTGTTGGAATAGTCAGACCACAGCCTGTAAGCCACTCTAACAAATCCATTTATATATAGATTTTATCTATCTATCTATCTTTCTATCTATCTATCATCTATCTATATATCTGTCTATCTATCTATCTATCTATCTATCATCTATCTATATATCTGTCTGTCTATCTATCTATCTATCTATGTCTATGTCTCTATTATTACCAGTTTTTATTTTCTAATCTAACTGAGGAGTCATGGGCACCAAAACCAGACAGCTCAAGGCCAATGCTGACTAACGGTCAAAATAGCATGGCTGGGGATCAGAAGTATAGTGCTGTATTTATCTGCTCGTCTGAAAAATAGATAGATCCTCAAAAGATAATTGTGAAGTTAAAGACAATTTCTGAGACCTAAAATCAGAGCCGTGCTAAAATATGCATGTGGGGATACTCACTGTTTGTAATGTACAATAAAAGATCAAATACATGTATTTATAAAGTGTAAAAATCTGCCCTTAAAGCCAGATGGGCTTCTGGGTTACCCAGAAATTGCAAATAACAGTCCCCCAAGCGTTTAGCTTGTCAGTCTAAATGCCTCTGCTAACTGGCTCTCCAGCTGGCCTCTGGTACTTCACCACGCCACCCCAGAGATTCACCAACAGCAGCCTCAGAAGCCAGAAGTCATTACAGGATGGCCGGAGGCCAGCTGTTTGTTTTCTGTAACTCACTGAAGACTCATGGAAATCACCACATGAAATCTCCAACACGTGAAACTCCCCACTCCACTTCTGCAGCCAAGACCAGGAACATTAGACTGAGGAGGGAGATGGGATTACTGAAGTTTTAGGTTGAGGTCTGCTAAGCTGGCCACCACTGCCTTTAATTCTCTCTTCATACCTTACATGTTAACAGGAGACAAATATTAAAGTTCAAGAAAAAATAAAAAGGATCAACAGAACTGGACTGTGTGGTGACTTCCCCAGCGAGGGATGGATTTCTCTAACTCTCCAGAGCAATCCCACAAGACTTGTTTATGTGAGGGAGAAGTGGCTTTCTCATCAGCATCCGGAAACCTGTATTTAAAAAGCATGGCTTTAATTTTTTTTTTCTTTTAACTGATAAACAGCCATTGAACATCCAGACAAAGGAAGACCTGAGAATCTCTTGTTCCCTGTCTCCTCCTGCTTGATACATTTTTGATTCCTTCAGGCTGATTTCACGTAAAACTAGAAAAGAAGCAAAAATTGGCTTCTTGAGAAGGATGGCTTCTTGGGGTACACAGGGGTTTAACACGAGACAGACCAAGCCTTGTGACTTCATGAAATCAATGTAAGTAAGAACTCAGACAGACTAACAGGTGTCTTCAAGGCTCTTTCCCAGCCTAGCCCTCCTGCCCTCCGGAGGAGCTCAGCCACACCCCTCTTCCACCCCCACCAGTATGCAAGGAACTTAATTTTGAGATACTCTGCCAAGTTCCTACTTAACCAAAAGCCCTTGGAGACCCCTAGCCTTGCAATTTGGGGCCTATATAAACCCCACTTTCCCCTATGTTCAATTCTATTTTTTCAAACCCTGCTTTGGGGAGATAGCCCCATCTGACAGAAAATAAAGTTTGCTTGACTTGACTGAAGAATTCGGGTAACGGTCTTTACACTCGGTTGGTGGATTAACAGTTGCTACCATCTCTCCGTTCTACACCAGGGTGACACATTCCCATAGAACTCATCCCCTAAGCTTACAGCTAGTTATCTGGGATTTCACTGTCCTGTTTTCTGAATGCTGGTATGATCAGGTCATGTCCCTTCTCTTGCCATTTGGTGGCCTATATGGCTTTCAGGATAAACACCAAGATCTGTTTCCTTGTAAATCCAAGCTCACCTTGCCTCACACTGTCCCCTTGGAGGTGTCTTCCTTTGTGTCTTTTTACCTTAACCTTTTACCTGGAAGTTGTTTTAAACTTACAGAAGCATTGCAAAAGTAATACAGAGATTTCTTATATATCGTAACTGGCATTTCTCAAACAGTAGATTTTATATTTATTTAGTCACTCACTTTTTCTGAACTCTCTGAAATTATTATAAATAAACCCACATGAAGATCTCAGTGTATTCTAACCTTGCTTTGGTCCTTTTTGAAATCATCTTTCAAAATTTTCCTAATGTCCCATAATTTAGTCTTTCACAGCATAAAGAAAAAAGAAAAAAACAAAAACAAAACAAACCACTCACCCACGGCTGCAGGATCTGTATAGACTCCGTGTCTCTTTCATCTCTTTAATTTGCAACAACTTACCCATCTTCATCTTCTAAGACCTTGAAGTCTTCCAAGAGTCTTGGCTAGTTGCTCTGCAGGATGTCTCTCAGCAGGGGTTTGCCTGATAATCCTCATGCTTAGACACCGGTTATACATTTTTGGCAGGGCTATCGCAGGAGCGATTCTGTGTTTTATTAACACATAAATCAGGAGATGCATGACAACCACTGATGCCATTCCTGCCAGTGGGATGCCTACTTTGCTTACGTAATTAAACACGTCTTACCAGATTTCTCCGCTACAGAGATACTGATTTTTCCCTTGTAATAAGTATCTTATGCATATGGGGGCAGTTCTCTGGGACTATGTAATGAACTTGTGTCTTTCAATATTGGAATCCACCATTAATTCTTTGGAAATTATTATTATAGTAGTTTCCAAATGATGATTCTTTCATAAACTTAAAAAATCTCATACCTTCTTCTGCCTCAGGACCTTTGCACATGTTGTATCTTTTGAAATACTTGGACTAATTCCTCCCTTCTTCTCAGCTACTTAATTTTCATTCTTTAGATCTCAGACTAAATCTTCTCTTCTTAGGTATGCCTTCCTTCGCCTTTACTCTGTTCTGGGCAGGCTTCCTGGTTACACATTTTTGTGGCATCATATAGTGCCCCACAGTACTTGTCATTCTGTACTTGTTTATGTTATCATTTAGTGTCTGCCTCCTTCAGTAAGCACTAAGTGCAGTGAGTGTTTTTCATGCATGGTGTATTTCCAATGCCTACCTAACGTGGACCCTGGTATACTCCAGCTGTTCATTACATATAATTGATTGAAGGAATGGATGAGTGATCTCAATGGAGTTTTTGTGAGGATTAAACTAAATGAGATGCACAAAATCTTCCTAAGATGGAGTATAATCTTAATAAATATTTGTGACTTCTGTATCTGCCTGCCCCTGCCATGGACTAGGATTTCTACAGTAGGTAAAGGTTTATGCTGAGCACAGCTTTGTCCCTGGAAGTGACCTATACCTTAAAGACTGATTTCTGTTGGAACTTTAGTAGCACTTCTATGTAAACAAATCCCCAAATAACTCCAACAAAAACGTATACTCCTTTGTTTATCTGTAGCACGTGTTGAGATGAACTTCTGTTACCTGGTTTTAGAGATTAAACCCCTCTCTTCCACTCTCTTTCAAAATGACCCCCAGATATTAATGAGAGTTCCGCAGACACTGACTCCTACACAAGGACCTTGCCTCTGGTCTCCTAACTCAGCCCTTTATCATAGCTTCTGTGGCTCATGATTCTCGAGAGAGGGCCACTCTGAAGAGTGTAGCCATCTTCTGCAGAGGACTTCCACTGATGTCCACTCGATGCCCTAGGTGTGGAGCTGTTACCTGCTGTTACCCAGACATCTCAAGATAAAGTGAAGGCTTCTGGCTCAAGATGCCAGCATCGGGCTCATTCACAGGCTCCCCCATCTTGAGACCCAGAGGAAGCGTCAGGAGAAAGATGAAAAGGAATAACCTGATTTCACCATATACCCTGAGGAGAGAGTTTGGCAGGGGAAATGAACACAAAATCTCAAGAAATTCCCAGAAGAAGGCAAATTCAAACTTGTTGAATGAGCAAAACAAGAAGAACCAGAGTGGGGCCGGCAGGGGAGCAGGGAGCTGAGCTTTCCTGGGAGAGTTCAAAGATTCTGGTCTCTGGCTCCATGGGTCTAGCAGGTGGCAGCAGCTGGGAGCTGGGAAGACCTGCTTGAACAGGAGCTCCAGAGGTCAGTCCCTGCCCCAATCTCCTTGGCCTCCACTTCCAGAACAACCAGCAGCCTGGGTTTGCTCCTAGTCCAGAATTCAAGCCCAAATCCAAACCAAGCAACAAAATAGGATAGGCGCTTCCCAAACAAAAGGGATTGATGCCAAGACAGCAATGCTTTCTCGGTGAGTATTGCTGGCCCAGAGTACAGTGTGTTTTCTTCTAGAGTTAGAGTGTGCCTCATCGACCTCCCTAAACAATAACTCATCAGATGTACCCCATCCAGACACACACAGCCCACCACCATCCTGTAGGAAGAGCAATATGTTTCTCTGGAGGAAGCAGAGATATTTGAGGATGCAGAAGACAAGCTTAAAAACTTGTCAGCCACAGAAGAGAGAAGAGAATGACACAATAAAGGAATTGTCACAGAATTATCTGTTGCAATAAAAATATTCTGCTAAAAATTTAAAAATCAATCGAAAGTACAAAATCAAGGCAATTTTACAAAATAGAGAGAAATGATAAATTTAAAAATAGCAAAAGATCGATGTATGGCTCAACCCACAACCAATAGGAGAGCTAGAGTATACAATACAGAGTGTGTGTGTGTGTGTGTGTGTGTGTGTGTGTGTGTGTGTGTGTGTG
>CABHPQ010151758.1:0-18847 GCA_902168405.1 Peromyscus aztecus
TGTGATTCTTCCAATCAGCACTCTCCTCCGCTGGCATGGCCACCGCAGGCGGCGGCCAGCCCCGAGCAGCGCTGTTTAACCAACATTGGTGCCGTTCAGTCTTGGATACACCACCGAGACCTGCTGTGACCGCTGCCGCTTGCCGCCTCCTCCCCCATCCAGAGAGACCGCGAGACCGTGAGCACACACGCATCCCTCGCCTCCACTGAACCCCTACACAGCTTCCACTTCTGCTACCGCCATGATTCTTCACAGCGAGTGAGCCCACAGTTCTCGCGGCTGTAGTCTGGGCTATATTCTTTGCGACAGACACCCCGGGGGTTGTCCTCGGGCTGTGCTGGCAACGGCAGGCACATTTTCGCTCCTGACGAGGGGGTAAATGCTGTCTAGGGTCCAACGGTGGACCAACTCCAGCTCAGCTGCAGCCCTCATGATCCCTTGACGAAGAGGATCTGTGACTTGAGCTGATTCTTAGATCTCTCCTCACTCTCGGGGACGCCCAAGATTGGAGTCTGATCCCGGTTTGTTATTTTAATTTTTTATTTTTCTCTCAGCTACAGCCATGGGACAAAGGGGTGGATACATTTACCACCTACACTGGCGGATAGGGGCAGGTACTGGTAACTCTGGCCGAATAACAGCTTTGCGGGAACTTCTGCCAGCAAATGGGCAAAAGCCATAGAACAAAGGGGCAGGTGCCAGTAAATCTGGCCGCATAACAGTGTCGCAGGAACTTCTGCCTTACCTTTGACTAGCCTTTCAGCCTTCCTGGGCTCTGATGACCTGTGCCCCATTTCAGCTTGAAGCACTTATAGAAGAGAATGCATCATCCTGTGCTCTCTGTTCCCAAAGCAGGTTAGAAAGCTAAGTTAAAGGTGAACCCCCTGTCATAGGGGACCAAGTGGCTGCCTGGTGCCCATTGATATGCCAGGAAACTGGACCCAATATTGTCAATTGATAGATTTATTAACTGAAATAATTTTGCAATAGGATAAGACACTTGACCTTCTTTATGCAGAACCAAAGAGGTATTATATGACCTTAAGAATTAATTATTTCTATATAAACCATTCAGGATTATAATCTAGTTATATTCAAAGATCAGAACTACGGGGCCTTAAAAATGGTAATAGATGCAGAAATCACTGCCAATGGCTTAAAAAGTGTCTCTCTTTACTCAAGGTCTATTCAGGCTTAGAAATGTAAGCCTCCTTGTCCTTGCTAAATTTATTTGTTCAGATTAAGAGCTAACTTAGAGATTTATACCTCTAGAGAATTTAAATAAATGATGGCATATGTTTGGTAAATAAGATATTTAATAAACAAGATATATAACCTATGATGGAGTTTCTGGTCTCCCAAGAGGGTCCTTTTCTTAGGACCACACCCTGACTCACAAGCCCCTTCTCTCCTGTTCCCATTCGGCCCTGGGATCTCTCCCCTGTCACTCTTCTTTGCCTTCTCAGGAGACAGTAAGTCCTAGTCTTATAAAATCTGCTAACGTATTGGAGACTTAGGGAATACTAGCTGATAGTCAGCCATTCATACCTAATAGACGGGCAGTTTTCAAATGCTCAGAAATCTTCAGAATATGGCATTTAAAATGTTGATCAAGAAGCTTATTATATCAGATAGAGACTCCCAGATCCTACCAGTGACCCAAGGTCTCTGAAGAAGAATACGAGGCACCACAATGTCTCCACCTGGATGATGGTAATGCTGACCTCTGGGCAAGATGCCCCAAAGTGACACCTGCCGCCAGGACCCAGCCAGACTGTGGACAAACAGCAGGACATCAGAGAATTGACTGCACCCCTTTTGCCTAGACAAAGTAAGATGGATCTGCTCTATGTCCCTCTTCCATGGGAAAAACTCCCACCTATGGGCCTGGTGGCTGAAGATTGATACTTCCTCCAATGATATGGAGACCTGGGTATGGACTGGTCCCTGTCATTTTTAATAGATTTGAAAGCTGCTCGGTCTGCACTCAGATATAATTTATCCTTCTCAGATCTCTGATTCCATTTGATGACCAGGCTTTGCTTCAGCTGCCTTCTCAGTTCTCTATGTAAAATTCACAGGTCTTCCTCTCCTAGGGCTACTACTAGGTCCAGACACAATTTACCTTGTTACCAGATCAGATAAACTCACAGAACAGATTTCAATGTAACTTTTTACTAATGACTGCACTCAGAATCTCCTGGAGAATTAGATAAAAGAAACAGCTTTAAGGTTTGTTTGTATGAAGATAGGAAAGCTGTCTCACTTCTGTTCACTTAGGTATCCTTCTCAGATCTGATGGTGCTTGATGATTAGGGTACCAGTTTGACAGCCCCAATCCCAAGACTACAAGCACCTTGATAGCTCATTAATAAGTTTCCTGTTAAAAATACAGACAGGTGTGCCTCATTCACAGACTTCATGGTACAGGATAGACTGGTTTTAGATATAACTTCGGAGGTTTTAAAGTTTTAGCACTGATAAATGTAGTTTTGATAAACTGATATAGCATTGACTGCAAACAGTTCTTGGGAGTCCTTAAATTTCTATGGATTTTTAACCCTTTTGCTATGACACCAAGATGTAAATCTGTTCCAGCTGTCTGACAGATACCTGCAGGCTCCTGGGAAAAGTTCTGCTACTGTATCAAGAAATCTGGTCTGGTGAAAACTAACAGTCTCCAGAGCCCATTTTGACCCCACCCATTTTCCGGCATATTTTGCACTTTCACCCCTCCTGCTTGGGCTGAAGCCAACCCACGGAGGGTCCTCCAGATATGCCAGCCCCTGCACCAGCTCCAAGGATGCCCACCACCAACGGAGGGTGCCAACTGGGATGCATGCACCCCCACCTCCAAGAAACAACAGATGTGATGGCTCATGTACTCCTAAAGAACACATCATCCCTCAATTCACTGCTGATACCACCCCTCCAGGCTCAAGTGGGCACCTGCCCAGCAACCAGAACCTGGTTTTCCAAGATGTCCCAATAAAGGGCATATCCACTCTTGTGTCTCGCTCATTCACCCTGCCTCTTCTGTACAACCAGGGCACTTCTCTGTTCCATTCTTTCTGGCAGTTAACACTCTTCCCATGGCTAGCCTTGCTCATGAAGCCAATGATAACAATCTATTTTTTTTTCATCCTAGCAACCTGTCTTCTCAGCTCCCTCAAGGAACAGATGCCTGAGATCTCCACGCCTGAGATGTCCACAATTGACAGCCAACTAAATGCTTCTTCACTCACACCTTCTGCTGTGTGTGACTCTGACTCCCAACTTCCCCCTCCCACTTTGCCCCCAAATCAGCGGGAAACAGTCTGGAGAATTCAGTGCCCTCATTCCCCACTTGCTATCCATCACTCACTCACCTTTTTATAATAATCAAAACGGAGGAATGTTGGCATTCTGGCCTGCCCCTTGGGGACCTGCCCTGCATCCCGACATAAAGTCTTCTTTACAAAAGAAAACCCCTCCTCCCCTTTCTCTTTCTCTCCACTCCCATGAGGTGTGCACCCTCACCCCTCTACCTTTTCATCTCTTCCCTCTCTCTTCCTCCCTCCAAATAAAACTCTTCACTCAGCACTGCTTGCATGGCATCTCTGTCTCTCACCTGCTGTGGGGCACCTTGGCTCGCAATCCACCAAGGCCCTCTCCTGCCACCGTATCATTGCAGTATGTGTGTGTGTGTGTGTGTGTGTGTGTGTGTGTGTGTGTGTGTTATCTACAAAGTCTACAAGTTGCTGACTAATTGTGAATTGTTTCAGGGAAACTTACTCTGAACTCTGGACAGGGAAGGTAGTAGAGAGATACAGAGTTTGATTTTAGAATCCTCACCCCCTTAGATCAGAGACCGTAGATCTAGCGTCGTCTGTATTTGTAAATAAAGTTTTATTGGCACTCAGCTGTGATCATTTGCTTGCCTCTTATCTATTTGTCCCTCAATGGCAGTTTGAATACTTACAGCAAAAGTCTGAGGACATAAAGCCTGAACTATTTGCTACCTGACTTTTACAGGAAGAGATTGTGGGTCCCTGCCTTTGACTGTTATGCAGAGTCTCCCAAGAACTAAGATCTTTGAGTGAAAAACAACCATAGGAATCATCTTGTCTCTTTTTACAGACAAAGGAAGAAACATATTCTTCTATTGCCACAGCCAGTTTAATATTGTATTTTTAAAAGAAGATGGGAAACCTGAATGTAATTTGAAGAAAATCCACAGTTATTACATGTCCTTAAGGAAAGCCAGTCTTTAAGATAGAGATTGGAAAGCTAACATTGTGACTGGGCTCTAGGCTATAAAAAAGTCGGCAGACTCTTAGTGTTTTCTATCTCCATAGAGGAAAGGTTGTTTTGTTTTTTGTT
Organism: Peromyscus aztecus; assembly: GCA_902168405.1. NCBI lineage: Eukaryota > Metazoa > Chordata > Mammalia > Rodentia > Cricetidae > Peromyscus > Peromyscus aztecus. The sequence goes on from CABHPQ010151758.1 coordinate 4,363, forward strand.
TTTTCCCCAATTTGAATGGTTCATATATTGGAATCAGGTTTCCAGTGGTGATTAGGGCCTGGAAATCTTTAAAACAGCTTAGGCACAGCTGTTCCAAATGACACACGCTAAGAATGGCCGCTGTTGCCAGACAGCACCCCAATCTGTCATTTTTTATTCCCCACCAAGCAGTTGGAAGCCAGGTAGAGGTTATTGTAGGGGTACATGAAGACCCACACTCAGTACATACAGTATATGGTCTCTTATGTAGGCTTGGCTACACTCGAAATCATCTGCAGGCTTGTGAGCTGCCTGCCAAATGTGGTAGAACTATCTAGCAGATGAGATGAAGGACCTCTTGGCACTTGGTGGTTCTGAAAGCCGTGATGGAGTTATTACTTTAGGCTTTAAGGAACATCTTCAGCAATAATTTCTAGCACTTGTAGATTCAAGGGAAAAATGTGCAAAATATCGATTTGTCACAGTACATGTCATGGCCTAATGCAGTCACTACTAATGGAAGTCAGCTTCAAAACTGTTGAACATTTCTTGGTGGAAGGTTTTTCTTAGTCTCAGATAATACAGGCATTGCTGTGTGCTGCATGTAGACTAAAGCATCTTACATACAGTATGTAGACTAAAGCATCCTGTGCACTGCATGTAGACTGAAGCATCCTGTGCACTGCATGTATGTAGACTAATGCATCCTGTGCACTGCATGTAGACTAAAGCATCCTATGCACTGCATGTATGTAGGCTGAAGCATCCTGTGCACTGCATGTATGTAGACTAATGCATCCTGTGCACTGCATGTATGTAGACTAATGCATCCTGTGCACTGCATGTAGACTGAAGCATCTTGTGCATTGCATGTATGTAGACTAATGCATCCTGTACACTGCATATATGTAGACTGAAGCATCCTATGCACTGCATGTAGACTGAAGCATCCTGTGCACTGCATGTAGACTGAAGCATCCTGTGCACTGCATGTAGACTGAAGCATCCTGGGCACTGCAGGCTCTCCTGCCCTTCCCACAGCCCTGGCAAGGTCATCCCAGTTTGGACCTGCCGACAGGGAGCAACCACGCTCAAGCTGCATATTTCTGCAAGTCCGTATCGTGTCTGGACAATAATGCTTGGAATTTCTATTGAGCCTTTCATCTTTGAAGTTCAATGTTCTAACTCTAATCTTTATGACTTCTTGGTGAGGTAGGAACTAGGGCACTGTTTTGATTTCAGTTTTACAGGTAGAGGTGTGAGCATGTGCCTGACATTCGGGTTCAAGGGTCTGTTCAGGGGCCCTGCGTGAGTCAAGGCTGGTTGGGAACAGAGATGGATATTTTGTAACCCTGCATTAAAGTTTTCTTTATTCGCTCCTTTTCAACTCAAAGGCAATGTGTTGTTGTCCACACCCCCTTCCACCCCATAGGAAAGAGAATTGTGCAACGATTTTAGCTCATTCCAAATACATTTAAAGACAGAGATGGAAATCAAGTTACAAAGTCTAAATTTTCTAAAATCTTTTCTAGAGTACTTCTAATGTCTGGTCCAACTGCTGGGTTTAATTTGAAAAATATATATAGAATATAATGAGTTCTCCCTTGGCCTGGCTGGTCTTAAGGTAGCCAGTTCCTTAAGGTCAGCTGTACCTGTCAGAATCCACAGGCTCATTTCGCCCTGATGATTGCCAGCCATACAGAAGCTTTAGGCAGGTTACCTCTTCTGATCCTAACCCAGCAACACTTTCAACTCAAGACTTTATAATTAAAGCATGGTGATTATTTGCAGGAGAGTGCAGCGTTGTAATGCAGTTTAAAAACAAGTCTCTATAAATAATAATAAAACCCAGGCGCATGAAAGAATACATGTTAGATGAACCAGTAATATCTGCTTCCTTGAAGTATCTCATTAGCATCTATCAAGTAGTTAATGGTCTCAAAGCACTTGACAGTTAATCCATAGAACATCCTTTGTAGATAATTAAATATTCTGAGCTGAATTTCCAGGAGCGGACACACCAACCAGCCATGAGCCTTGACTGGAAGGATGAGACAGGAAGCCGGGGTTGAAGTAAGTGATCAATAACAGCCTGTTCCTCAGAGGGATGCCTGTTCGTTCACACAGCTCTTCAGTGTGCCCTTTCAGAGTCACGATGAAAACCCAGTCAAGAAGGAAACTTTTTCACTTTAACAAACTCATATCTGCTTCAATAAAACTGCAGTTAATTTACATAAAAATTCTTCCTTGGTTGCTGCCAGGCTTATTTGGGGAGACTGAGAAGGAAGCTACCCACTCACTGGGTAGCTTGGAGGTACAGGAACTTCAGCCCCCTCACCTCGTGCATTCTGGGGAGTCTTAGGACATTTAAGTGTGTTTGCTGGGGGTCTGACTGCATTACAGAAGGACTCCTTGTTCCGGTTCCTACAGCAACAATGCCATTTTGGAAACTCTCTGTACTGTGGTACAGAGGGGAAGTATTGCAAACATTATCTTGAAACTTTTTTTTTTTTTTTTTTTTTTTTTTTAGGGTGAAATGAATGGTTTCTTCCTTTTGTAAACTCATTTCACACCCTTCTTTCCACTCTCTCCCAAATCTTATTTAGTATTACTTTATATTGATAATGCAGGGAGATCCGGGAGAGATTTGTACAAAGCATGTGCTGAGATAAGACATAATCAATGTATGAATAAAGCTTTAGATTAGTAACAGAAAGTGAATATTTTCAACTTTGGAGAAAAGGTAAAAACTTACACTTTTTCTTACATCTAGTTTTACTTGAAGTTTTTTTGTTTGTTTATTTTTGTTTTTGTTTTTTTGGGGCATGGTTTCTCCGTGTAGCCCTGGTTGTCCTAGAATTCGCTCTGTAGACCAGGCTGACCTCGAACTCAGAGATCCGCCTGCCTCTGCCTCTTAAATGCTGGGATTAAAGGCGTGCGACACCGCAGCATGGTGAAAACAATACTAAATGCATGCAAACACACACACTGCTGGTACAGATGGGACACAGAGCCTGGGCATGCTACGTGCAAGCGCTTCACGACTGAGCCACATTCCCCACCCCCTTTTCAAGGCAGGCTCTCACTGTGTAGTTTAAACTGGCCTCAATTTACAAGGCTTCCTGCCTCTGCCTGTCAAGTGCTGGGATTACAGGTGAACCCCATCAAGCCTGGCTCTACTTTATTGCTTTTCTTTCAGCGTGGCTAAAATGTGACAGGTAAACAACCTTGGAGACAGAATTTTATAAAAAGATGTTAACCTGGAGATGTGAAGGTTTTCTTTAACTGTTATTTTTCTGAGGGGCCAGTTTTTTTTTTTTTCAAATTTTTATTTTGATGTCAAAGAAAACATGTTCAGTGAGTAATTTCTGACAAAGCCATGTCTGTGATGATGTTAGCAGGTCCCTGTGTGGCAGCCATGGTTCCAACAGCTCTACGTCACTAGATATCCACCAAACTCACTAATGTCATCTTCTCTTTGTAGAGGATGAAAGTGAGGCTCAGGGTAACACACAGAAGGTCAGACACTAATTTGTGGGGAAGTCAGGATCTGAACCAGGGCAACTGGGCTCCAGGCCGTTAACTAGTGTTTATACCAGTCGCCAAACAACCCCTTTGATCCCAGGGTGAAGCAAATGTTGAAGGCAGGTCCCAGGATAATAGGCTATTTTCAGGATGGCATTCTCAGTGATGAAAACCAGCAGACTTGGCTTCGATTATAAACTATTTCCAACCTGAATAGTGACTTCCAGTCAGCGATGACACTTTCACCCTGGGTCACTAAAAGGTATGAATGACTTTGGTAACAGAAAAGGGAAGACAGGAGAATGGTGAAGGATGATGAAAATAGAGGAAGCAGGAGCTATGGTTTCCAATGGCTTTAAGTCCTTCCTGGGCCAGATGCTTTGACTCAACATATCATCCAACTAAGTTCCTGTACTGCCTTAACATATAGGTCTACACGTAACATTTGTGGGAAAGAGGATTTCAAAGTACCGCATGCTGCGCGTCCCTCGGATGATAACGATCGCAGCATTTGGAATGAGTGTTGACCACTAACAGCCTCCCTGAGTCGACCTCTTAAACAGCAGACAGGTTCTTCAAAGGGAAAGAAGCACTGTGAAGTAGAGGCTGGGAAGATCTGAAGCTGAGCCCAGATGGCCTTGCTGTTAGGGCTTATCTCCCGGAGCCAGGGAGGAAGGGTGAGAGGCCAGACAACATCTTTCCGTTTATTTCTGCCCTTCTGTCCTGTCTGACCCTTTGCCCCCAGAGCTGCCCCATTGTATTTCTTTTCCATCTCCTTCCTGCTCTCTCTCACAGAGTCTGAGGCAGCCTGCTCACCAGCAGGCCACACTGATAGAAACACAGAAATATTGTAGACCACAGCGTGACCATTCGAGACAGGCAGGGTCCTGGAGCAGTAACACACTAGCCATGCGTTAGTGCTAGGATTCAGTTCTGGGAGAAGCAGGGTTCTGCAGAGTCAGGCAGGGCTGAGTCTCCAACCTGGAAGAGCAGTGAATGCTTTGCAGAGGGAAGGTTACTAGGGGCGTGGTTAACTTCATTTCCGGGACCTGTTTATTTATTTATTTTATTACTTAAAAATCAACTCTAGTATTTTATCCCTTTCCAGAGATACTTATTAGTGTTATTTATATTATTATTGGAGTCATCTCTTAAGACTAGCTTTTTACTTCCTCCCTCTCTCCCTTCCTCCCTCCCTCCCTCCTTCCCTCCCTCCTTCTTTCCTTCTGTTCCTCTTCTATTTTGGCTGGTGGCTCTAGACTTTTGTATTCCACGAATTACTAAAGAAAAAGAAAGTAAGAATTGGAGGAAAGGTAACTGCATGCACGTGAATATATATATGTATATATATATGTATATATATATATATATATATATATATATATATATATATATATGAAGGCAACAGATCACTTCTGGGCTGCCAGATTCTACTTTTGCTGAATAAAACTGTTGGGACAAACAGCTATCATTCCCTCTCATTGTTTCACATTTGAAGGGATGATGTAACCACAGAGAGTTGGAGGCGGCAGCATCCTTCCTCAGAAACGATGCCTCCAAGTGTTAAGCCCACATGCCCATTTACGATGACGTATTTAAAATTTATGGATGTAAGAAAATGATCAAGTACAGTTTTAGTTCATCACACACCCTTCAGACACTTGTTTTTGTTGGAAAGATTACCAGGAGACTTAATCTACAGCGTGAAGGGGAGCCCAGATGTCCTGCTCCTGGGAGCGATTTAAAAATCATGTTCCATTCCCCCGATCTCTGCTCCCATAACATGCAAATGGGAAGTCATTGCTGGTTTGATACCATCCAATGTGGAATATGCTAGGGAGGGTGATACTTGGTGGCCAAGGCTACAAAATAATTTGGAACTGTTCTCCCACTGATAATACCTAGGCTGTACCTTGAGAATCTGGGTGGGTGCCGGTCATGGAGTAGAGGAAAAGCATGGAAGTGTGGTGGTGGCAGATCTCGGCCTTGCTTTGACCCATCTGAACAATTAAATGCTGCCTCTGACCTTGGAAACCCTGCTTCACAAACCCCAGATCCTTTCGTTGGTGAAACCTGTTCTATGACGACAAACGGGAGACATCTGTTGTTATTTGGAAATGCTCTCTGGAATCGACATCATTCCACACAACCTGGTAAATACAGTTTTCTTTATATTCTTTCACCTTCAATGATTCTAAGTGCCCCTGTACTATCCTCACCCGGCACCTGGGAATAATGTCTGGCCTCACGGGGTGCCATTTGGTGTGAGCCTGAAGTCAAGAAATAACAGCATTCCCCATACCAGCCTGTCTGCTCCCTCACCCTGGACGGAAGGAGAGCAGCCAATGGCAGTGTCTGGCGAGGGGGAGGGAGGCAGGACGTTTGCACAGGAGCCAGGGGTCAGAGGATGGTCCACATCAGGGTAGCCAGACTCCATCTACAGAGGCCAGCCAGAGACAGATGTTACCACTGCGGCCTGCTCCAGCTGTGAACCAGGATGTGAGGATTACTACTTGGATGTTGCTGTGCCCCTTACATGTCGTAGTTGACATCCTGAACTCCAGTCCCGCAGAACGCAGGTGCAGATATAATTAGTTGAGATGAGCTCACACCCTTGATGCTGGTTTCTAGCCACACACAGCCATGCTCTTCATTCCCTTTCCTTCTAGATGCTTTGCTGATATGGTTGTAACCTGCCTCCAGACCAGAAGGATGCTCTAGGAATTGGTATGAAAGCGCACACCTCTCTTTCTGCTGTCCATTTAGAAGCCCCTCCACAGCTCTGGTGACAAGCGCTTTTGATTGGGCGAGGGTTACTCAGGCCATAGGGAGAGCATTAGAAAGAGATGATGTTCCCTTGATAGTAGGTCATGGGAGAATATTCTAGGCCACGGCGTGATTAACTAGAATGAAATCCTCGTGAGTCTAGTAGAGACTCAAATGGATGGGAAGAAAGGGCCACGCCTGGAGTTGCACTAATTGGACTTCGCCCAGATGCAAAAGCTTGTAAACTTCAAACAGCACAGCAAACATGTGATGACTTCCTGAACAAGCTGGTGGGAAGAATCTTTGCCACCCGTGTTCTCCAGGGTGGCACCCGAGGCAATAAGGTGGGCATTTTACAGCTGCAGTGCCCCACAGGCCAAAGTCAAGTTTCCTCAGCAAGTTTCTTCCCCTTCTGAGACAGAGGCACAGCTGAGAGCCGAGGTGGGGGAGGGGAGGCAGGGGAGGAGAAGGAGGGGGTGGAAAGGGCCTTGGTAAAACAAGAGGCAGGCTTTTTGAATGTCCAGGGGTTCCTGCGACGACGTTGCTCCCTCCTTCTCTGAGGTTAGTGTGTTTAATTATTAAACACAGAAGCTTCATCAACATTTGGGCTCCTTGGAGACAACCAGCAATTATGTCAGATTCTGTTCCCACTACCATCCCTCCCCAACTTCAAAGGGAACTCATTACCAGGCCCCAAATTCTTCAAATTACTTTCCCATCATCTCAAATGATGTTTATAAGTCGTTCATAATGAGAGTCTAATCTACCGTCAGATTACTAAAGAAGCTCTCAGAAGATGGACTGTGATAAAATTATCCCAACTTGGGCTGATTATCTTTGGATCATTCCTCCCAACAAGATCTTACTCACTGGTTTGTTAAAATTTTAGGAGATATTTTATGTACATATATTTACAAGAATAATTTATACAGACTTCTCCCTGGCTCTTATTTGCAAATTAACATCCAAATGAGGCTTCTCAAAATGAGCTATTTTATGTCTTGCAGATGAATAATTAAAAATGTATATTAAACTGGAGTGAATGTGATGAGCCTGTCTTTGAGGTTGCCAGTAAAATATAGTCGCCTTTGTTTTATGGAAGATTGTATTTCATATAAGGAAGATCAAGACATCCCAGAGCCCTTGAGGCTTTATTAATAGACAGCTTAGTTCATTAATGTGAGCAATGCCAAGGTTTGTCCTTGACATCAACAACAACAAAAAAAAAAAAGAAAGAAAAAGAAAAAAGGAGAGACACAGTTACACATCTTATTTTTGTTACTTAAGATTTTTTCCATCACTATTTACATGATTACTTGATAAAAATGTAAGTAGCTAACCAGGTAGAGTTAGTGGCGAGAATTTCCTGGAAATCATCTTTATAAAGATTTTAAAACTCTCATGCACACGTCAGGCTGAGCCTTTACTGTCTACTGTTTTTCCCTCAGCTGCCTGCCCCCGCTAGCAGGCTCTCCCCTTTGGGCGGGTGAGGTGGGCTGTCTGCTCCTCACTGTGTCCTTATAGACTGCAGAGGGAGAGGAGAGGATGCGGTGTAGGGGTGTGCGCATGAGAGCGTCTACCTTTAAGCATTTGCAGGGGCAGACAGCTACTGATCTCCAACAGCGATCCCAATGCAGAGAGATAGTGAGCCGGAGGACAGGCCACGTTTGCACCAGCAGCGTGAACAGGGGGACCCCACCACAACCGAATCAAGCAGCATCCGTCACACGCGTCAAGGAACGAGGCAGGCAAGTGGACAGAGAGATGGAACACAGGGTAGAAACTATAGCTCTGCTGTCTGTAGACTCTGTAACAAGGGACCTTCAGATCATGACCTGTTCCTTGCCGCCCCGACGTTATCTTTCTTGTCCCACTTTTGTTCTAAGTCTGTGCAAAGTCACTTAGGGACACGAATCAGGAGAGGTCATATGTCACTCAGCTGCGGGAGAAGCGAGCTTTTTCCGAAAAAGGTGTGAAGGATGTTGCGACATCTGTCATGTTCTTGTTCATGTCTGCATATCTTTCCTTCCCTGCCTGGGATCAGATGTCATAAAAACGGAAACTTTGACATGTGATCACATTAATTTTTAACTCTGAACTCTTGGCACCAGAGACCAAATCACTGAATAGAGATAAGGCTTAATCATCTATTCCCCAGGAGGAAGTAAAGAGACTTGTAACAGGAGAGAGGGCGATTACAGGTAAGAGGGAGGGAAGGGGGGAGGGCTCTTCTCATTCCTTCCTGTTCTTGGGGTTGTCAGGTCAGAGGAAGTCTGCGGTGTCCTGGCCACTTATTAAAAAGAAGGGCACTGTACACAAATAAGTGAGGGCCAGACAGACAGAATGGACTAGGAAGTTGTGGGGAGCAGATGAAGATCTGAATGATGTATTATTGGCATGAGCATGGCCATGTCAGGGACCCCAATGCCCCAGGCCCATGGGAATGGCAAGGCCTTGCCTGGGTCAGGTTCAGGAATGGAAAAGCCATCCCCTTAGTGGAGGAGTACATTATTAATGTCATCGCTCTGAGTAGCCCTGATGATTGAAAGACTCTGGACCAAACCCCAAAAGGACCAAAACAGCAGAGCAAACAGGGTTGTATACTGCTTTAGTGCCCAAGAGTAGGTCTGTAGGGAGTTGGAATGGTCATTTCGTCAGAAGTCACTAGTGGATGCCTACATGCAGAAATTTGGAAGAAGAATCTGGTGCGTGCTCAAATTCTATACCGAAAGAATTTGATTGCTGTGAGCATGCTGGTCCAAGGACTGAGTAAAACTGCTAAGTAGTTGTCTATTGTTGATTCCTCGGTGAAATTCGAGTGCTCCCACTGTAATCTTCGAGACTCTTCTATCGTTTATAGTAAGCCTCTTTGAGACTCTTCAGGGTCTGCCACCTTACTCATTGTCTTACCGTGGAACGTAAGAACACAACCTGTTTACCTTTTCCCAGGAGCCCATCCATCCCTGGCGTTTGTTTGAACCCTCCCCACAGGGTTTGGGGAGTGGGTCTTGGCCTTATCTGTTTCTTTTGTTCCTTGAAAGACAAACGTCCATCCTTTGTCATTGACTGGCTTTGAAACAGATGGCCACAGAATTTGTAATTGTGGGAAAATGAAAACACTCTGAAGTATAAAGTCGCTGGATTACAACGCCCAAATGTGCTAAGTTCTCATACGTTCTTTGTGTCTTCCTTTCTCCATACAGCAATTCTGTGGGCCTCCAGGGTAAGGTTCCCGTCGTGTCTCCGAGTATCCCCTCCCCAGTCATCTCAGCTTGGTCCTTTAGCTAGCTCTTCCGCATCATCCTGCAGGGCCCCGGCACACAGGCACATCAGGGACAGCGGTTACCTATGACCGCTGGAGCTGATAGGATGATTGTGTTAGCGTATGGTGAGTGTGGGATACAGCTCCAGGGAGCAGGAGCATTTACTGAAACACCTAGGGCAGGAGTTGGACAGATAGCTCAGTGGTTAAGAGCACATATTGTCCTGGCAGGGGACCTGGGTTCTGTGTCTGGCTCCCACACCAGGCAGCTCACAGCTGTCTGTAGCTCCAGTTCCAGGAGGTTTGATATCCCTCTGACCTCCTCATACATAGACATATACATGTATACACAAGCAAACAAAAACAAAGAAATGCTTAGCGTAGAGTTTTGCTATGGTGTTATGTTTCCCAGGGACGTGAACGCAGAGCCACGTGGCCTGAGATGGAAGGGCTGCCATGTTTCTGGGTGTAGATCCTTCCAGCCATCCTGGAATGCCTATGCTTTGTTACTCAGTACATTCAATGTGCTTTCTTCTCTTCTAATGAGCTCTGTCCTAGAGGCTCCTCAGTCCTCCGATGAGAACGACCAGACTTCCCAGCCTCCAACAGTGGGTAAAACGTGGGCTTGTTCCCAGAAGGATGTTTGACCCTCAAGAGACTTGCATCAAGCTCAAGCTGCCAGTTCAGCTTCAGAGAAAGCTGATCCCTAAAAAGGATGGAGGAAAGTCAGGCTAAGCCGAGGCCCCAGCTCAGCCACCCATGCTGGTTCCCGCTTTTGAACCAGTTATTACCAGTTATTATCTACTTACTGGCCCTTTGCTTTGCAATTGATTTCTGAGCGTAAGGCTCCCCAGGAGAAATTGCGTAACTGAGATTTTGTGTCTTGATTGTCTGTGAAGGCCTCTAGTATGAACCACGTGTTTCTGATGCCAGGGACTCTTGAATGGTTGCTGACTGCTGCCTTTGGTCTCTGCCACGTCACAGACACGACTCTCCAAAGACATTGCCCCCATACTTTAACAGTAATTTATCAATTTCTAGGTTCTTTCATATACATTCAGAATTTGGTAGGATCTAAATGAATGAGATTTCCTGATTTTTGACTTTTACATTGAGTTGGTATATGGTAAATCTTAATGGGACTATTATTCAGCATAGAGCCTTTTTTTTTTTTTTTGGAATCATAAAAGTATAATGTAAGCTATTAGTATCTTAAAAAAAAATTCCCCTCTGCAATGAAACCAAACTGCAGATGATGTCATGAATGTGTTAGACAAAGATAAGAACCAATTTGGAGTGAGTGAAACATTCACTTCGTCAGCTGTTAACTGGGTGTTTGATTTTGAAAGCCCAGTCATCAGTCAGCGATGCGCAGGGCCAGGTGCCACGAGTCTCTTCGCTACTGTATTTTCTCCTCGCTCCTTTTCTCCCCAGTTCACCCTCTGCCTTTCATTACCCACCCCGTCTTGATTACACGTCTCCGAGTCTTCAGACAGCTCAGGGATCCAGTGACGTCGTTTCCGGTGGTGGCCGGAGGTGTTCATAGCTGGTTCCTTTGCAGTTCACTGTGGAGCCCGGCCTGGAGTGAGTTGATTGATGATTCAGTGTTTGGAAAGTACTCAGAGATCCTCACGTGAAACGTAAGATCTGCGCGCGCTGGGCTGTTGCTACCCTTTATTTGTCTTTTGTCAAGCTCCTGGTGCCATGACAATGTTCGCTAAGTAAATAATAAGCGGAATGAAGTACACTTCCTTCTCCATTTTAATAATGTACTATTCATACTTTTTTTTTTCTGGAACAAAGAATCATTGTAGGAAGTTGCTCTGCCAATATTAGTCTGATATCTTATTGCAGGCAGAAAAAAGAGATAAAATGGCACGGCACAGGAAAACTGATAAAAAAAAAAAAGTCTCCTTTCAAAACAAAAGCCAATAAGGCACCAGCACGAACTATGAAAAGCCAAGATACAGTTTAATGCCATTAAAGGAACGTGAATGAATGTACTCAGCTCTCCCAGTACTTTCCTTGGTTATAACATACTGAGGCCCAGAGGAAAATTATAATTACAGTTTCCTGAGCAATTCTCTGTTGTTTTTGGAAGTCTATTGTTCTCTGGTGCGATCAGGGTCCGAGGAGAGGCTGACAGAGATATTTAGCAGAGAGAAGAACCGTTGCCAACCATTTCCAGTGGGAATTGAGCTACCAAATATTTTTCTCAAATTATAGAAAATTGCCATTTGTAGAGTCCACACTGTATTTAACGTCTTAATTTAGGATTAGACATCTGTAACTTATTGTTAGGACATCCGGAGGGTTTGCAAAACTCTGCAGGATGAATATATCTCTCAGTTTTGTCCTATAGCATCTCTGAAGAAAATTGCTTTGGTCCCATGTATGAAGGGTCGCTGATGGCCAAAAGAACCACTCTGTAATTTTACAGTGGAGAAGCCGAGGTCCTCCCCAGTGCAGTGTTGACATCTTTTCACCCAAATCCGCCACCACTTGACCAAGGACCCTGACAGTGGTTACCCTGCAGGCTGCTGCCCATAATTCCAGCTGGCTCCAGTAGACCTGAGAACAACCTCCTCTCTCACTCCTCAGCTTGGCTGAAGACTAGAGCCGTCTAGGAACACAAGCTTTAGAAGCCACATTTCCTGCTGTTCCTCTCTCCCCCGCTATTAACACACAGGTGCATGGATGAATTGATCTTACAGTACGATGTAAGGATCATGACTAATACAGTCAAAAGGCTTAGGGTTTTACGAAGGCTCGAGGGGAGTATAAAGAAATGAGGATTTTTTTTTTTCCTTTTGTAATCTGTGTAGATTCGTTTCAGCTCTGTTTCTTTTGGTTAGGCCAAAGATGGCTTCCAAGAAAAGACTACATTGATGCTGAACCTTGAAGAATGGTAAAGATGATCCAGGACTAAGATCCAAGAGGCTAAGAGAATGGTGTGGGCAAAACAGGGCAGTGAGAGCTGATGGCCTGGCATTCCCCAGAAGTACAGGGGAGCTAGAAAAAATGTCTAGAAAAACCACCTGACAAGGTGTTGGCGTTGGTGGCGCTCTTTTGGCGAAGCCTTCTCTGATGTGCACCGCTGGACGGAATGCTGTTTTTCTGTACTTCTGGAATGCTCTGCCTCTGTCCCAGAGTAGCTCTTCGTGCAGGACGTGGAATCACGCTCTTTTCGATGCCTTTTCTCTGTTGTTGTTTTTCAAGTCCTCAAACTTTGATGCATATTTTTCACTTCAGAATGATTTTATGTGAGACGTCATAGCGGACTAGGCATTAGTCTTTTCTGGGGGTTATAGTTTTGCTACAGTGGGAAAGCTGGGTTTCTGGAGAAAATACACTTTTGCAATATTCCTTTATCTGTCTCCATTCTTTTTCTTTCTTTATTTTATTTTATATATATATATATATTTTATGGCAATGGTGTTTTGCCTCATGTATGTCTGTGTGAGGGTGTCAGATCCCCTGGAACTGGAGTTACAGACAGTTGTGAGCTGCCATGTGGGTGCTGGGAATTGAACCTGGGTCCTCTGCAGGAGCAGCCAGTGCTCCTAACCACTGAGCCATCTGTCCAGCCCCAACTGTCTCCATTCTTAAGTTGCAGATTATGAACCTAAATTTTTTTAACGTAATTTTTTTTATTGATTCTTTGAGAATTTCACATCACGCACCCAACCCCACTCATTTCCCAGTCCCTCCATATCCGCCCTTCACCCTTATAGTATCCCCCCCCCCACAAAGGAAAGCTAAAAAAAAGAAATGAGATAAAAATAAAAAGTAAAAAAAATGAAAAGTTCAAATAAGAATATTAATTAAAAAACAAGCAAACAAAAATGAACCAACCAACCAAACTAACAAAAATAAATAAATAAAATAAAATAAGACACTCACTCCACTCCATCTTTCCTGCCTCTCCATCGCCTCTTCGTTCGTCTTGTAGTGCTGGGAGCTGCTGTGTGTCATGCAGCAGACCCTTTTGTTCAAACAGCTGTACTTGCAAATGTTCGTTGCGTAGTGTGTCGTTGGTCAGGTTCAAGGCCTCTGGCTTCCGGTATACCATCTATACTGGACCCTCACCGAAACACCTTGGATGTCCTGCTGTTGCCCGGAGTCATGGCGATCATGTGGCTATGGGTCCACAGGACCAGTCCCTTCCCGCCCTCTCACAGGTCATAGATGGGGTAGATGTTAGGGAGTGCCCCCTCAAAGTCCTGGTTGTGTGTTTGGGTGGTAGCTGGGTTGCTCTGATCCAGTTGCTGGGACCACTCCCTTCAGGTGAGGGGTGGAGCCAGATGTCTCTTGCCCATGGTGAGGAGTGGGGCCAGCTTTCCCAAGTGTGTGTGTGTGTGTGTGTGTGTGTGTGTGTGTGTGTGTGTGTGCGCTCTCCTATTAGGAGTGGAATCAATTAGGTCTGTTAGCCGTGGGCCAGTGAGGGGCAGGGCCAGCTCAGTACGGTCCTTGTGTTTTAACACATAGTTCAGCAACACATGGTTCACATGGTCCCCTGTGGTAACACAGGCAATGGACATCAACACAGACCCCAGCTGCGGCAGGACCACAAACCCAGACATGGCCATCAACAGCCGCTTGGGCCTGGATGTTACCATGGCCCTGGGTAGCAGTGCAGGCCTCTCAGATTGGCATAGGCCCAGCAGCAGCATGGTCCCCAGACTCCAACACAACCCCAGGTGGCAGCCCAGACCCTGGACAGTCCCATAGCCTTTGATGGTAACAGGAGGCACAGACCTCAACACAGACTCTGCCGTAGGGCTACAGACACAGACACAGCCCTCCGCTGCAGCTTGGGCCCAGATGTCAACATGGCCCTCGGCTGCAGCACAGGCCACTGTGATCTGTATGGTCCTGGTGGCAGCATGACTCTCGGGCACCAACTTGTCCTTGGGGGTTGGCCCTCACCCCAGGCATCTGCACAGCCGTCGG